>PVIW01002248.1:94257-229720 GCA_004026585.1 Noctilio leporinus | reverse complement strand
TGTGGAAAACAGTATGGGGTTTCCTTAAAAAACTAAAAATGGAACTGCCTTTTGATCCAGCAATTCCACTACTTGGACTATACCCAAAGAATCCTGAAACACCAATTCATAAGAACCTATGCACACCTATGTTCATAGCGGCACTATTTACAATAGCCAAGTGCTGGAAACAGCCTAAGTGCCCATCAGTGGATGAATGGATCAAAAAACTTTGGTACATTTACACAATGACATTCTATATAGCAGAAAGAAAGAAGGAACATGTACCCTTTGCAACAACATGGATGGAACTGGAGAGTATTATGCTTAGTGAAATAAGCCAGTCAGTGAAGGACAAATATATGATCTCACCCATTACGGGACAATAATGAGCAAAACTAACAACAAGCATAACAGAACCAAGTATATGAATACAAGGAATAGGCCTTCAGTGGTCAGGGGGAACGGGGTTGGGGGGAGGGGGGAGGCAGAGGCAAAGAAGGGGTGCAGCTTAGACAAGAACCTAGTATAAAGGAACCATGGACATGGACAACAGGTGGGATTGACTTTGGGGGGAATGGGTGGGTGGGGAGGGGCACAGAGGGGAGCAAAAAGGGGATGGATGTAATACAACAACAATAAAATTAAAAAAAAAAAAAAGTTAATTTAAGCAATAAAAAAAAAACAACAACCAGTAACAGGTTTCCTTTTATAAATTCTGTTATAAAAATCTAAGAATAGTCTGTATAAATTATTGACCTACACCAGGAGTCAATCATCTTTTTCTGTAAAGAACCAGAGAGTAAATATTGTAGGCTTTGTGGAGTGCATGATCACTGTCCCCATGACTCCAGTCTGCCCCTTCAGCACCACAGGCACCCAGAGACAGTATATGTAAAGGAATGCACGTTACTCTTCTCCAACGTAAGTTTACTTACAAAAACAGGTGTCGTGAGATCGGTATTTTTCCTTATACATAAATATCAGCATTTCAAACTAAACTCAAAATGGAAGTGATGTCATTTGACCAGTTTACATTTTACCCATTCTCTGGCCTATCTTGAGCGGCTTCATGGCACACATAGATATGTATACATAGAACGCTAGGTCCTATGAAAAAAGGGAGGCATAAAGCCATGTTCTTGAAAAACATACACATTCTGTTAGAAACATAAGACTAGAGCAAATAAAGTAGCAGTAATAAAATGTCCTATCCATAAGCTATATGGCAAGACTATTATGGCTTATTAAAAAAGGGGGGGCACCTGTTATCAAGAACATATATTTAGAAGACATTATGAAGAAAGCAAGAATTGAACTTAATCCTATGTTGTTATATTCAGTCAGTTAAGAATGAAAAAAGGTATTTATGGCAAAGAGAACAGCAGAAATAAGTGCAGAGAAGCAAGAATAACCATGACTGAGGTAGTAAGTAGATGATGTAACCAGATCAACAGAGAGCAGTCACTAAGAAGTACAAGTTCGCAGTCTCCTATCCATAACCTCTGCAAGTCAGATAATTCAGAATCAGTTTTTCGGGCCGTAGAAAATGAGAAAAAGGTGTATATGCAGTAAAATCCAGAGCAGCCTGGGGCAACGTCCTCTAATTAAATTTGTTGTATGCACATTTGATGGGAGCTCCTATCAGTCCAGGTCAGGTGTGGCATCATCAAATGCGTTTGGCTTCTAAGTTACTAAAGCAAATTAAGGTTTTCAGAACATTTTGCATTTCTGAATTGCAAAACAGGCTTAGACATAAAGTGGGTTCAGCTGTCCTGAGGCACCAAAGAATCATGTGTTGCAATTTTGTCTGCCTGGTTGTTCCAGGTTTTGACTGGCACCAATAAGTATTGGGGCTTTAGGGATGGGATAAATGTCACCTGTTTTTTTTTTTTTTAACTGTCAGATATATTTTTCCTTTTTTAAAAGTATTGGACTACTTGAACCTATGAAGATACCAAGAAGTTTCAAATGTGTAGCTTTTTTTAGCTCTAAAACAATTGAAGGCCTCAATGAGCCTGTTTCTCAGAGTAAATGCTAAACTCAGAAACTTACATAATATTTAAAGAGTATGTATTAGAGAACAGAAATGTAATAAGGAGAAAGAGGAAGAGGGAGGGAGGGAGGGAAGAAGGGAGGGAGAGAAAGGCAAGGTGGGTGGGGGTGGGGGAGAAAAACATTAATCTGTTGCCTTGTACACCTGCCCAGACTGGAAATAGAACCAGCAACCTGGGTATGTTCCCTGAAGGGGAACTGAACCAGATACCTTCTTGCTGTACAGGATGGCGTTCCAACCAATTGAGCCACCTGGTCAGAGCGTTGGTTAACTCTTGCATGGGCCCTGACCAGGGAATCAAATAGGCCAACCTTGGTGTATCAGGACAACACTAACCACTGACCTACCTGGACAGGGTTTTGATAAGTTTCTTGAAAGCTGGAAAGATTTATGTTCGAAAATAAGACAATACCATTGATTGTCTAGCTCTGAAAATAAAAGGATAACTTCTCATCAAATACACGTAATTCCATTTAGAATTGGCAATCCAGCCCGAAAGGGCTCATTGTGACAACATACACAGGTTCCACATTGTACACTGTGTAAATAACTACTGATTTGGGGGTCAATTCCCGAAGGAGTATTCAATATTGCACACAAAGAAGAGGCCAATGTGACTGAGCTCCCAATTATAATACAATAAGTGTAGCTGATGCTCTCAGAGTTACAGCATTCTCCACATGAAAACATCAAAATAAGTGAATGGTATCTCATTTCTGCCCCGGAATGTGTACAGGGTGAATTTGAGCTTGGTAAAAAGTTATAAATAAATGTTATTAACATAAAGATTTTTTGGTAAGATTCTTAGAATTTATGCTACACTATAAAGATTGAAATTATTTTATCCCAAATAGAATTTATGATAAATAACATTTAATCTTTCATCCCAAAACAAACAAATACAAATTGGAGAGTATTTTCTACCTGTCATATAGTTAATATTATATAATACTCATAAGAAGGGCAATGAAAAACCATTTTATAAATGGATTTTAAATATGGACTGAAAAGTAACTAGTAAGTATGAGGATGTATCATGAAGATGTTTAACCAAGAGTGATACACATAATACAGTTTAAAAAAAAATCAACATGGACAACAGGTGGGATTGACTTTGGGGGAAATGGGTGGGTGGGGAGGGGGACAGAGGGGAGCAAAAAGGGGATGGATGTAATACAACAACAATAAAATTTTTTAAAAAATCATGGTTTCACGATACCTTGTATAGGAGAAGTCTGAGACCCTCCTCTCCTAATTTCCCTTTTCTGGGGCTTTTTGGAAGAAGACAGAAGTTGGTGTGTGGGTCTTTCATAGTTACAGAAACAAGATAAGTATGAGCTCACACCAAGACTGAATGAGTTTTCACAAATGAAACTGTGTTATTCCAGTGAAAGAGAATGCTGCGTGCAACTTAAAAGCTGTGTAACTCTTAGTGAGGCTTTCGGAAAAATTTCTCACAAGTCACCCAATACCAATTTATGGAATCTCAGACTCTTACCAACACTGAAAAAAAAAGGAACCCAAAACACTAATTTGAAAGAATATATGCACCCCTGTGTTCAATGCAGTGTTATTCATAGTAACCAAGATATGGAATCAACCCCAATGCCCATCAATAGATGAATGGATAAAAAAGCTGTGATGTGTGTGTGTAGTGGAATATTAGTTGGCCATAAAAACGAATAAAATCTTACCATTTGCGATGGTATGGGTCAACCTACCAGATACTATGCTCAGTGAAATAGGTCAGGCAAAGACAAAGACCACAGGATTTCACTTACAACTATATGTAGAATCGAAAGAACTAAACAAATAAAATGGAAACAGACTTACAGACACAGAGAGTGGAATGGTGGTTGCCAGAGGGGAGGAGAATTGGGGAACTGTGAAAAAAAATGGGAAGGGATTAAAAAGTACAAAGTGGCAGCCACAAAACAGCCACGGGATGTAAGGATATAGCCAATAATAATGTGGTAACTATGTGGTAACAAAGAATATAGCCAATAATAATGTGGTAACTATGTCTTATGCCAGGTGGGCACTGGAGACATCAAGGGCAACACTTTGCTAAGTATAAATAAGATTGTCTAACCACTATGCGCTGTACAGTTAAAACCAATACAAAATAATATTGAAAGTAAGCTGTACTGAAAACTTAAAAAAATAAAAATAAAACCTAGTATATTATAAATTCCCTGATTCCTTCTAGGTCAAATAATAAAAATACTGAAGATACTTCCACGCCCTTCAGAACTGTGGAGCTCTGTTGGGCCCAGAGTTACTCAGACTGTTGTTAAATCCCTCTTTCAAGAGGGGAAGGGTCGTGCTGCTTTCTTATTATCCTCCCAGCTCTGGGCACTGCATAAACAAATCTTTGAAGAAAGAAAAGAATCAGATGAATCTAAGTACGGAAGCCTTCCTAATTTGGCAATCCTCCCAAAGCCTCGCAAAGGAAGAAACGGTCTAGTTTCAAACCACTGACTATGGCACCAAAGAGACAGCTGTTCCTCTCAAAGGTTTCCAGGGAAGGTAGTTCTCACCCTCCATATGCAGGTTCAGTCTACTGCCAGTCACCCATCACTAACGTAAGTTTTGGTCCTTTTGCCCTGAACTGTGGTTAAATCGTCAATAAAGGAATAATAGCACAGCAGTTAAAAATATGATGTTTGGTCAGAGAAGATGAATACTGGTTTCCTTGCTAGCTAAACCTCTGACCATGTATAAAGAAATTAAACAACCCTTCAATAAAAATAGTATCAAAAGTTTGTTGTAAGCATTACATGTAATAATGAACACATATGGAACCTGGAAAATAGCTTGTGATCAATGGTAGTAATAGGAGCAGTAGTGCTAGGACTTGTAGTAGTACGAGTGTTTTGCTATCATTATCTGCATTACTATTCCAAGGGGAGGTAGAAAAAAACTATCAAAGCCAATGCAATTTGTTATATTCTTCTAAATAGAGAAATTATTAAAACCACTGGCCTATTTATGTGCATCAATTGCCAATAATGCTAGAAAACTGAAAGCACTACTGCATAAAACTGGAATGTACACAATTATGGAAAATAATCTAATTTTATGTTATCTGTAGAGGACAGGGTAATTGTCAGAGCCTTTAGGAAAGCAAGTATACACATTAATTGCTATCTGTTGAGACTGGCAGGCATCCCCAAGTAGTATTTATGTAATATGCATTTCCTCTAAAATGGAGGCCTAATTGCTTAGCTATTCTAAACTGCAGAATGGAAAACAAAGGAGCAGTTAGGGCTATGTGGGTAAACAACAGATTTCTAAAAGCTAATTATCTTTTTATTTAATAGACTGAAGTTGCACCAAATGAGACATTTAAATCTAATAAATAATAAACAAATTGTAACCTAAAGACTAAAATATAGGAGTTGCTCATATAGTTTTTATTGCTCCATTAAATAGGCTCTTATTTACTTCCCCCACAAAACATAATTATACAACATTGGGTCCATTTCAAGGCCACACTGATGTGCTATTTAAAAATTATGTGAATCAACTTACATACTCAGGATGTCTTACAGCATAACATTTGAATTCTATTATCAAACACCCTATTCGTTTCCATGATTAAGAAACAGAAATTCAATTTCGAAAAACTTGTACATGATCACGTAAAATCGCTATTACTATCTGTCTTACAAGAAATAATTACATAGAAGGATAGCAATATACTTTAAGTAAACAAATAGTAGTATCTATACTTACTAGTTTCTACATCGGATATTTAATACTTGAGCATCTTCTAAATTAAAATAATTCATTGTAAACATCAACTTCAGAAAACGTATTCAAAATTCACATGCTCATTAAATAAAGATCTCATGAAAATGCAGTTAATTCACTTGTTTAATGTAATATCAAATCATTCAACGTAAATAACCAAAACTAGGTATGTGAATATTTAAGAGACCTCCAGGCTCATCTTTTCTGGTAAACAAAAATAAGAAAAATGCCCTTTTAATGCTATAAGGTGAAGATATAAGATGCTGTGCTTTCCTAGTTTTGCTGCTCAAAAGGATTTTTAATGCTTTATTTTTCTTGTTAGTGAAATTTAGCCCATTTTTCTACCTTGTATTTTCACTCAGTTAACAAAAACTGCATTCTGAAATAATAGTGATAATAAACAGTAGACTTGAAAATAGTTGCTGCTTTCTTGCCAAAGGCAAGTAATGATTGATGATGGATATGAAAGGCAAGGACTTCAGCTTAATATCAAAGGTGGTGATAAAAAACTTTTGAACATCTTGGGGAAAAAATGCAATTCTTATTTACATGGTAAACATAGTAAAGTCATGAAAATATACAAAAGGAAGCTCCCTGAGAGGTTCTGGCAGGATTACGTGAATAGGTTTCTCTCCATCATTGATGGATGCACATCTTACAAAGATAAGATGAAATAAAAAGTTTCTGGTCCAGAGAAGTGACAAGTCAGTGATGTAAATTCAACAATTCAGCGTCTATGGTTTTTAGAGTGGTACAGTTGTTGCTTAAACAGCAGATCTGAACTGTGAGGATCCACTTGTACATAGATGTTATATTTTCCCAATAAATACCTGTTCTGTTTCCGATCAGCAGCTGGTGGTACACGGAAGCAGAGGGCCAACTGCATGCATGGATCTACACCATTTTATACAGGGAACTGAGCATCCATGGACACTGGTATCTGAAGAGGCCCTGGAACCCACCCCTGCGGATACTGAGGGGCGGCTAAGTTTTGGGGGAGTCAAAGGTTATACAGATTTTTGACTGTCCGGGGATCAGGGCCATAAGCCCCATGCTGTTCAAGAGTCAACTGTACCATGTTCTGTACTAACATATCACAGCTACAAAGAAAATAATATCAAGTTAGAGCTGATCCTCACAACAAGATGTTAAAAAATGCACTGTATTAGCACAAATAGTATTGCATCTGAACATGAGGCTGGTTTTCCTATCAATTTCTTAGGAGTTTCACGTAACCAATACTTTAAATCAGTTTGTCTGGTAAACATTAATATTCTTCTTAGTTCTCTAAGACTGTATCTGCGGCCACCACGCACCACTCCAGATGCCTCTATCTCCGTCTCATTGTCCCGCTTCATTTTACTTCCTGTAACTTGTTTATAACCTGTAATTATCTTATATATGTAGTTTGTCTGATTCATTCATTAAAGTTTTAAGTTTCATTGCAGTAGGGACATCATTTACCTTCATTTATCACCGTAATCCCAGCATGCAAAAAAAAAAAAAAATATAAACACTGTTTGTTGATGAATAAAAGAAACAAAAGTGGCCAAGCTATTAAATTTCTTTTTTGGACCAATAAAATAATACTGGAAGAATATAGCCCTTATATATATATATTTTTTAAAATATTTTATTTCATTATTTTTAGAAAGCGGGGAAGGGAGAGAGGCAGAGAGGGAGAGAGACATCAATGTATGGTTGCTTTTCACCTGCCTCCAGCTATGGAGCTGGCTGGAGACCTGGTTTGCAACCTGGTTATGTGTCCTGGCTGGGGAATTGAACCTGCGACCTTTAGGTTCGCAGGCCGGCACCTTATCCACTGTGCTACCAGCCAGGGCAGCCCTTATATTTTTAATGCCTTTATTAAAGATAGTATCTGTCAAATAGCAGAAATGCATTAAATTCAATGTATCTGTTTAAAGTGCCAAAACTGATATTTTGCCTGAGAATATTTTCAGGAATAAGTGCTAATTAGACATGCTTCTTTGTAACTTCTATTTTATAAATCCTCCAAATGTTATAAAAATCTTGATTTGACATAAACCATATACTATATATCTAATATGGAAAGGAAAAGGTAACTGCATATTTGTACTATTTCACTGTTTTTAAATATATAAAAAACAACCAATAAATAAGTAATAGTATATTTAATATTTATGTAATTTACTTGGATATAGCAGCTACATTGACAGACTAAATACTTGGTTCTTCTATATTAGTCATGTTAAGTTTAAAAGAAAACTGAAGACTATTTAGAATAATCATCATTTATTAAAATTTTAGAAGAGTTCTTTTACTTTGGTTGAGAAAATGACATGTTTGGTACTATGAAAATTTGGAATATACTCCTAGATTCTCTAAGATTCCATAGTCTATAAAAAAATTAAGAGTTCATTTCCAAAATGTTCAAATGTTTTTTAGAAGAGAGAAATAGTTTACTATCTCATAGCTCTCTGTTGTTTTATCAAATGTTGTCTCACCTTGTATCAAGTGACTTTGAATAAATCTATAATATTCCCACATAATATATAGTATGTATTCAAAGATATTATTTTAAAGTAGTTATTGAATATAACTTATGTAAGTCAATATTCTCTCCCAGAGAATATCAAAATGTACGGCACATGTAAACCTCAGCATTTTAAAGGCTTTGGAAACTCCTACCAAATGAGAAGATTTTAAAATAATCCAATAGGTCAAATAAGATGAATTCTATGATTAAAAAATGATACCATAGAAACCTTTCCTTATATTTTAAAAATAAAAATATTCACATCTATTCTAATAATTAAGAATAGAAAAGCAATACTCTCAACATAAAGCTACCTATCTGAAACCAATATAAGCCAATTATTTACCATAATTTATGGTTAACTGTTAGAACAGTTTTAGTAAATTTCAAAAACAGAGCCTAGTATATTAAAATCTGTATGTCAAATATATAAATGACTAAGGAAGAGTTAAAATAAATAAAACAATATTATAAAAGACTGCAACTAGAAAAATTTGGAAGTGGATAAAATCATAAAATCAAAGATATGATAAAATACATAGCAAAAATGAAATACTTTTATATGTCAAGACAGTAAAATAAAAAACCAAATTGAGAAAACATAGTGAAAACATACTACATAATGAGCTGTTATGTAATTCAAGAAAAGGCCAAGATAACGCAATTCAAAAAAAAAATACAACAGTAAACACTTGAAAAATGTTCAACCTCAGCAGTAATCAAAGAAATGCAAATTAAGAAAACAAAACACAACCTTTAAATCTATTAACAAAAATCTTAAAAACCTGAGAACACTCAAACCAAGCACATTTATAAATTTCACGTTGAAAGTTGGTGAAATTAGAGTAATACTTTTGAAAATCAATTTGGCACCATGTATCAAAAGTCTTAAAAGATACATATCCTTTTCTATTCTATATCCTAATAATTTTCAATTGTTTACACATAACAGCACTTATCACATTGAATAGATAGAAATAACTCTTGTTCTATGGCCTCACTGCAGGCTAGTTCAAGTCCAGTTTGATGTAACATCCAGTGGATTCAGTGACATAAATATGAAGAATCATTAAGAGTAACACAAAACATTCAGAAAGCTCAGCAAGATAAAGCAAGACACTAAACTATATATTCACTAGGATCAGGTAGCTGTTATGAAAAGGCAAAGAATAAAACAAACAACAACCTGGAAGAAGAATGTACCAAAATATTAATACCAATTCTTTGGATAGGGGGATTATGAGTGACACTCTTCAAATCTATTACTTTTTAGGTGTTTTCTATAACAGAAATGTATTATATTTAAATTGGAAATACAAAATTTAGCTATTCATAATATTAGAACTTTCAGTCAGGAGAAATATAAATTTAAATAAAATGAGTATTAAGATTACATTGAATTTAAAGTGCCATTAAAATGTTTACTTCTTGTCAGGTTTTAACTCTGGACTGATGGAACAGAGAACTGGAGAGGGTCTGGAGAGGGTCTGTGTGACAGAACCTCAGACAAAACCCACAAGGAACATTACAGTCAATCTGACTTCAGGAAACTCATCTAGCCTAGGCTGGTGTGGCTCAGTGGATTGAGTGCAGGCCTGTGAACCACAGAGTCTCCAGTCTGATTTCCAGTCAGGGCACATGCCTGGGTTGCAGGCCAGGTCTGGAGTTGGGGGCACGAGAGGCAACCACACACTGATGTTTCTCCCCGTCTCTTACTCTCTAAAACTAAATAATGTCTTAAAAAAAGAAAGAAGGAAACTCACGGAGATGACTCTTGAACCAACACTAGGTGAGCAACTGGTAAACCAGGCAAATAATACATTATTTCAAAATAACTTTCAGAAGCCATATTTTAAAAATTAATGATAAACCTTTCTGATTTCCATTTTTGTTGATACTTTAAGATATTTCTCAGGACACTTCCTGAATTTTAAGCATACCCTTAAAGAAATGCTTAGATGATTCCCCCCACCCCTCACCCCGGAGGAAACGTGTGACACATTAAAATACTCAGTTTGCTTTATTAGAGATAAAATATATCTGTAAAAGTGAAAGGGGAGAAGGAAAGAAGGCATCTCTATGTACCCCTGGGGAAACCTAAGGTGAGTTTGCAGCTGCCCTGAATTGTTACCTAAAGTGATACAGAAGTGATGTTGATAGATTTTAATTAAAGGCTTATGCAATCCTTAGTGACAGAGGTAGGAGAGCCAACATTTTTGGGGGTGAAATATACTATAATTTACTTTTTCTTTTTTTTTTTTTGCTTTTAAGTTTGTGGTATTGTTTAGCTTTGCAAAATAAACATGTACATCTCTGTAAAGCTGTAATTTTGGTTTTTTTTCTTTTTAACGTTTCAAGAGCTTTTTATTAAAGAAAATTTCAAAAAATACCAAAGTAAAAGAAAATAGTGTATGTAGTAAATACATCATTCCATTCAAGTACCCATCACCCAATTTTAGCAATTACTACTCAGCCAATCTGGTTTCTTCTATACACCCACCAACTTTCCAGTCACACTAGACTATTTCGACTGAAATCCCAGACATATCTTCCCAATATACAATTTCAGTGAGCTTTTAAAAGATACTTTGAAACGCATTCACAACACTGTCATGTCTATAACAACAAAACATACTCAAAAGTTTCAATTTCTAAAAGATACTCTGAAACATTCACAACAACATTGTAATATCTATAACAACAACAACAAAAAACCCTCAAATTTTTCAAATTTATTTTTCCTATATTTGTTTGGATTGAAATATGGGGGTGGGGGGGTGGGGATAGGTTTACAATTATAAGCAAAACACAGTTTATTCTTGTAGTATTATGTTATTATTTTTCATCTGAACAACTGTAAACCTACTTTCCTCCCACCCAATATTTAAGTTCTATTTATTGTAATTGGTTGATATGGCTAAGTCTCTTAATCATTAAGTTTTTCCTCCATCATTTTCTTCTTCCCTTAGTATACTCATATGTTGCTGAAGAAATGGGCTACCTGGTCTGTAGAGTTTCTCACATTTTCCTATATTGTTTATTTATTAACTGACATAAATGATTATAAATTGGTTGTTGAAATAGTCATCAAAGAAATGTACTGGAACTATATAACATACCAGAGTATCAAAATCACCTACATGCAAAGTTAGAATGAAAGCACTACCAGTTAGTAAACTAAAAGGGAGAAAGTCCATTAAAAAATTAATTGCTCTATGATTTAACAATACAAAAGTCATCATATCCCCTTTCCTTTCTCACAGAGGTATTAAACTGCTATTAAAGTAACCAGTATAAATCTTTTTTTTTTTCAGTATAAATCTTACGTATATGTACGTAGTACCTATATGTAGTGTAAGTAGCAAACGTGATAGTACTTACCAGTCTTCATCTCTAATAAGCGCTTTTTCTTTTGTTGACGTTCAAGTCTTTCTTTCTCTGCCAATTCTTGGGCTATTCTGGCACGTTTTTGTTTTTCCTCTTCTTCTCGTTTTTTGACATTTTCCTTTATTGCTTGCTGTAGAAAAATAATTTTGAAAATGATCAGTTTTAACCAGTGATTCCACAAAGAAAATGGAAAATTTTTAATCTGTAAATCTGTGACTAAATATCTTTTATATAATGGTTACTTATCATACTAGTAACACAATCTTTTAAAAGATTAGCACACAAACCCATTTTAATTATGTCATGTATACATATACAAATACAAATGTCAGATTTAAAGCACCCACATCTCAGAGTAATCAACTAACGGAGACAGAAACTAAAAATAAAAAAACATTTAATTTATAATTCAAAGCTGTTTCCCTATATATATTTCCAAATGAATACATTTGTATTATAGTCTCTCATGCCTTCTCTGCTAAGTAAACTATTGAGTCCAAGTAAACAGTTGAATAATAAAGAGGAGCCAAAATTTTGAAATGGCTCCTTTATACTATAATCATTTAACAATTTTCTCATACAGAGAGAAGTATCATAAGGATGACTAAATAAATGTTGGCATTTCAAACTCAGGACCTCTAGCTGTTCATCAAAAAGAGTAACAACATGTAAACTATAAGAAGATCTCAATGGATACGTAGTCAGTTAATTTCTTATTTTCTAAGTTTTATACAAATCAAGAAATACCTCTCACATGGCATTAGTGGGAATTAGCAGGTAAACATGGATTTTTCTAAGCACCAAAAAATGGCATGGCATTGTATTACAATCTCCTAGGGAGACTGTATTCTCAGTCCCAATGAGAACAAACAGGTTATCTAACTGCTAGTTCACCACTAATAATGTTAAATAGAAAAGTATTTAATTAACCTTTAGCAAGGAAGTGGCTTGTCTTACTTTGGGAGAGGCGTAAATTTCTCCTTTACTGTAATATTTTTTTAACCATAAAGTAGTGCAAGTTTTTCATTAGAAATCAAATAAATTTTGCTATTATTAACCAAAACAATGAAAGAAAAGCACAAGGGGAAAAAAAGGGACAAAAAAGGCATAGAGTAGAGAGAATATTAAGTCATCCATCCAGCCATCCACTCAATAAATACTGAGAGACGGAGCAGTAAATGGTACTATTTAAAGACGAGATCTATGTATAGCTATAAAACACGTGTACATTCTCCATGATAGGGTGGGGCACAAGGCCAATACAGACAATAAACAATGAAATACTCAATAAATACTGTACTATAAAAAACAGCGATGGGACAGAATGTGTGGGAGCTACTTTACATTAAGGTTGTCAGGAAGCTCGCGTTCACTGATTAGATGCAAGCTGACTTTTGAATGGCAAGGAGCTAGCTAGCTGGGTGATCCTGGGGAGAACAGATGCAAAGGCTGTGGGAAGGTGTGAGAGACGGTGGCCAGTACAGTGGTGCACGTGAGAGCAGATCTGCCGAGCGAGGCCTTCTAGGCCAGTTGGGTTTTCATTTCAGAAACAGCTGGAGATTTTCAAGCAAGAAAGTGGAAGACCAAGCACTCAAAGATAAAAGTATGAATCAAGCACCTTTATTTCAAACTCTCTTTTCAAAGATATTTGCATAATGAAGAGCCTTGGAAAAGGAAGGTAGTGACTCCCTCTTAAGCAAATGGATTTGTCTGCTGTCCAGTACGGTAAACTGGGGAGAGAGTGGGGCTGTTTTGTTCTCTTAGAAAAGATCGGGGTCCCTAAGTTCAGAATTTTTCTCCTGTAACACGAACTGCTAAGCATGTAGGTATTAAACTTGGCCCTGTTAACATTGCCCTGTGGGAATCTGGGCTCAGGAACCTACAAAATTGTTTACTCTGGCTACTGCTACTGCTGTACAGAACTGCTTTGTCTCTGACCCCACAGTTTTGTGCCTTCTGCCAACAACCATGGGATGCTGGCAGGCTAACAAGGTCAATTCTTATACTCTTCACAGTACAGTACATGTTAACACATTACTATTGTTAAGTTATGAAAATACCATCTCCGGTAATAAATGCTTGAATGCGCAATCTCTCCAACCTGCACCATGGATTCTGTCTTCCCGATTCTGGCACCGAGTGAAAGGCGTAAGAGGCTGAGGCAAGGTTTGAAAGCTGGCTGTAATCCTATGTTTTGTCCACCATCTTGACCTGAATTAGGGTAGCATATGCTAAGGACCAACTCTAAGACTAGAGCTGTGATAAAAATCAACAGAAGTTTAGAAGATAGGAGAAGGCAACATAAAAAATAATAATAATAATCTTGGTTTCAAAGAGAAGTATGTATATCTGTAGACACGCGCGCCAATGTATGTTAAATGTGAGAAAGGTGATGTAGAAGGAGTGGACTGTGGTGGAGAAAAAGATAAATATTTGGAAATCAAAACTATTTCTTGCTTGAGGGAAGTGAATACAAGGAAATGGCAATAGATAATATATATAGCTTATTTATGGAACTTATATTAAAGTACAAAATTTTCTGATGCGGATTTTCCACTTTAATGACTGGGTGTATTTCCATGAGAACATTTAATAGACTACCTATTACCAAATATAATTGCCACACCTTTTTAGTATTCCATTGGACAACGAAGCAAAATTACTTCCTAGGACCCATAAAAATAATGTTTATATTTAGAAATAAGGTCTGAAGTAGTTCTTAAAGCTATTCTGCTTTATGGAAAATGCACTATTGATTTTCATTTAAAAGCCTATCTCATTTAAAACATATCTTATTTTGACATTATAACTATTAGAATTTAGCTGGAAAAATACCAATAGACAGCATAGAAATAGGTATTTAGTCTAAAACTAATATTCCAGTTCTAACAGTAATTTGGGAATTTTCTTTTATTCTAAACATTGAGAAGTAAAAGTAGCCTAAAATAGAAATGAATAGTTAGAAAACCACATTATTCTAAAAACAATTGCCTCTTAGTTACTTTCATTCTAAATTCAAAGCCAGAAAATAGAGGGTGAGCCATACATACAGATAATTAGGTGTAAGACATTGATTTTTGGAATCATCTTCCTCTTGATCTGGTTTTCTATTCAATTGGCAAATACACTGCACTGCCACCAACTACTTGCAACTCTGTAGTGCCAAAAGAAATTCTGAGTGTCTGCCCAACTTCTGGACATAGCCTGCCATGTGATCTTGTCTGAAAGATCTGTGGCCTTACCAGTCCACAGTAGCAATTTCCAGCCGGCGTGCTACAAGAATTTTTCAAACATGGAGTTATCTGACTATTTAGTCAGGAGGACTGACCTCTTTTCCCTTAAACTATCCAATAGAAATTGACAACAGCCAGCACAATCGCCATCTGGTAAGAATGAATTAAAGTTAGACCTTTTTTTGTCAGACTGGCAAAAAACATATTTTTTGGTGTGCCCGAAAATTGTAGTAATTAGTTTAAGTGTGCCATGAGATAACAATGGATTTAAAATTGCTGGTCTTCAGCAATGACTGCAGAGAATTTTACAACTTCAGTTAGTTTTGCCTATTCATTTTAAAGGCATAATCTATAACTTTTTGATTAAGGCTCATATGCATTTATTGGTGACAGCATATTCTAGTATACCTATATTAAAAATACATAGGTATGTTAATATATTTATATAAAAATATGTATATAGAGATGTTAACAAATGGTGTGTGTGTGCATTCTAGAAAGAAAGAAAATACATGAGTTCAAAATTATTTTCCACCTATAATTTGTTTTCTACATAACTAATATAACAAGTATTCGCTACATCTAGTTAAAATATACATTATTGCATGCAATATATTTTCTCTCTGAGAAATGGAATAACCCAAAACCAATAAATTTAAATATGTACCTGTGTATGTAAAACTTAAAGGTTAGGAGTATAATCCTCCATAAATTGTGCTTATCATCAACATTATTGCTGAGTATTTTGAAAACTGCATCATCCTTAATATAAACTTCAGTGAGTTGCTTTTTTGCACCAACATTGTTTCTAAGATCTATCCATATTTTTATGTATAATTTTCATTGCTTATAATATTAAAATGTTTTATTATTTCCTTTCTTATCAGTGGGATTTGGGTTGTTTCCAATTTTGGGCTATGAAAAACAATTTAGATACAAATATTTTTGTATACATCTACCTGTTCTGTCATCTATATTTCAAAATGTACTTAAAAAGATTTTTGAAAGGTCTGTTAAGATTTTGAACAGAATTGTTCTTATTTTGTAATTACTTTACAGAGAATTGATAACTTTCCAATGTTGAGGCTTTCTATAGTGTCATGTGTCTTTTCTATAATGTCATGTGGCTCTCCATTAGCATGGGTCTTTTAAAGTCTTTGGAAAAAATACATAATATTTTTTCATTCAAGTCTTAGACTAGATTTTATATTAGATTTATTTTCAATGTCTTCTCAGTTGCTCTTGTTAATGGTGAGTTTTAAAAAATACCTTTTTTAATATTTTGTAAATGTATAAATTTAAACATTCCATTGATAAAATTCCTAATTTATAATAATTTTCCTCTAGATTCCTTTTTGTATTATTTATAGACAACCATAATAATTAATTTCTTCATTTTTAAGTTTTATATATTTTTAATTTTTTGTCTTATTGTACCATACTGGCTAGAAGTTAAATTCCCATTACAGGTTGAGGGTTTCCGCTTTGTCCCTAGTTTCCTACTTAGATGTATAGTAGAATATTCAATTAGTTTGTTCAACAAGTTATTGTCTTGTTTGAAAACCTGAACAATGACTGAATTTTATCAATGTTTTTCTCAATCTACTGTAACTTATAATGTAATAAGTTATATTAATAAATATTCTACTACAAAATCACTTTCATTTCAGGAATAAACTCATCTTGTACCTGAAGAATTTATCTTTTGAACATTTGGTCATAATATATATTTTTTCACACCCTATTAGTGTGCAATAATCATTTCGTTAAAATATGGTTAAACATCTGTAAAACTTTCTGGGCTAAATATTTAGTTTGTTGGAAGATTTGAAAATAAGTCACTAAGTTAAAAACTAGTCATAGGCTTATTCAAGCTTTCCAATTTTTTAGAAGTCAATTTTAATATGTAATTTTTTTCTGTTAAAAACTTAACCTATTTCATCAACCTTTCAATTCTGGCTTACAAATTTCTATAGTATGCTCTTCTCTTTTTACTATCTCTGTATCTGTCATCATACTCCTCATTACATTCTTCATATTCTGTCTTTTTTCTTGATTAAGCCTTTCAGAAATTTATCCAATTAACTTGTCTTTTCAAAATAAGCACAATTTAGCTTTTAAAAATTATCCCCTAAGTCAGTTTTTTCCTCCTTTTTCTCCTTTTATATACTCTCAGACTATGCATTTCATTTTCAATTTTTACAGTTAGATGCTTACCTTGTTACTTTATAGTCTTTATGATTCTTAAAATATAAGCAGGCTTTCTCCTGTGTCCCTATGCGCAACACGCAAGTTTTAGCTTTGTTCTTCTCTTTAACCCAATGTGTCCTGGGAAATTTCTCTATCTTGTTCACAAGACAGTCATGTTTTAAAATAGTTTGTTGCATTGTGATGAGATGGAGCTTTAAGAGTCCCTATGACCATACTGTGATAAGTAGTGTTCAAAAGGGTGTTTTTGTAGAAAGTTGAACACATAGATATTTCATTTTTAACCACTTTTGTATAATGTGGCATTCCTTATATACTATGTTTTTCTGGGTATCTTACATGTGTGTTTTAGAATCCAAGGGCAAACAGTTTAACATTGGACAGACATAAAAGATCAGTCGCAGGCAAGCACTCAAAAACAATTTGATCACTTGACAATCAAGAATGTGTTTAAGCCCTGGCTGGTGGCTCAGTGGACTGGTACTAGCCTGTGAACCCAAAGGTCGCTTGTTTAATTATCAGCCAGGACACATAACCAGGTTGCAAGCCTGGTCTCCAGCCAGGTCTGTAGTTAGAGGCAGGTGAAAGGCAACCAACCATACATTGATGTTTCTCTCCCTTTCTTCCTCCTTCTCTGCCCTTCTCTCTGAAAATAATGAATAAAATCTTAAAAAAAAAAAAGAAAAAGAAAAAGAATGTCTTCAAAAATATAGTTAAGTATGAGATTTTACAACTTTCAGATATTTTTTAAAAATTTGTATGAGGTTCTTATTGCATAGAAGGAAGGTACTTTAACGGTCAGGGGATCTAAATAATTGTGAGGCTGTCTTAGTTTCTGCTTCTGAAATATGGGCAAAAACATCAATTTTATGAAGATATGACAAGAATTAAATGAATTAATACATGTAAATGACTTACAGAACTACCAACACATAGTAAGCCCTGTATGTTATCAGTTATTATTTTAATTATTATATTACTAATTCATATAGTTTTCATTATTACTATGATATCATGCATAATTATTTATCCAGCAACAAATCAAGTATAAGCCTCTTTCTAGCATGCATCAATCATGCATGTGTCTATTACACTGGGAAAGTGCCAATTTTCATAGTTCCTATGACTATATAAATGCTTTCCATTCCAAGATGTTGGAATGTGATTATACACTGATTTAATAGAAAGGACTATTGTCAAAACATGCACTCAACACAGCTGGATCACTTGGCAAGGAAGGCAGCAAGGTGAATTAAACGTGGAAGGCAAGATGTACTTTTGACCGGAAGTCTAGCTTACATCTAAAGATTTAAATACATGTATCTACAGAAATATTGTTTTGATACTTCTAAATGTAATATGCTTTATGAAATTTTACTCTAGAAAAGAGAAGTAGTTTAGTTTCCTGTGTTTTCTTTCTCTCAAGTATTACCTATACTTAAAACTAGATGTTCCTGATAAATTAGCTTAAAACATTGCCCAATGATACAATCAATAGTTGTTTTATTTATCCACATAAAACTTAAAAATATAAAAAATTAGTGTGCATTTTGCCCGCTCTTAAAAGCAAACAATCAAACTTACGAAACAGTCTATATTCCAAATATGCCAACTTGAAGAATGTGTTATTTATATTTTATAATGTTGTGATAAAATATAAGAATAAAAGTATAAAACACAAGTAGACTTTCACAGATCCTGGCTTTATGACCGTACTTCATCTCCATTGCTGAGTCTTAGCATATTTAAACAGAACAGTCTACTCAACATTTTTCAATATATGATAATACCCTGTATATTTTTGTAAATTAAAAAACTGGTGCAGATTTTATTGTATGAAAAATAATGTTGAAAAGTTAATAAATATTTTCTAGTTCAGAAATATACTTTTTTCACCTTTAATGGATACTTAAGATATAAGCCAGGAAATCTCTTTAGTACAGTTTTCACTAAACTCAAACATCTTTTCTGTGTGCCCTTGTACTCAAATTTTGCCTCAAGTCTCTAAAATAAGATTAGAAAAACCAAACTTAAATTCACATGCTTTCCAAAAGGGATGGATGTGAAGGTAATGTGAAAACACAGGCTAATATTCTCAAGGTAAACAACCATGTAAGAGTTCAACACATCACCACTAATGCTTTGCTAGAAGTTTATGTCATCTTGCAAAGAGACAACACTCAGCTATACTAAATGACTGCTTTCTACAAATTCCTGATGGTAACATGTTCAGGAAGAGATGGAAAATATTTTTTATAAATGTTAAACATATGCCCTGGCTGGTGGCACAGTGGATAAGGCGCCAGCCTGCGAACCCAACAGTCGTTGGTTCGATTCCCCAGCCAAGCCACGTAACCAGGTTGCAAGCCAGGTCTCCAGCCAGGTCTGTGGCTGAAGGCAGGTGAAAGGCAACCATACATTGATGTTTCTCTTCCTCTCTGCCTCTCTCCATTCCCCTCTCTATGAAAATAATAAATAAAATCTTTTTAAAAAATAAAAATAAATAAATAAATAAATAAATAAATGTTAAACATGTACTCCTAGACTGGAGCATAAAAGAAAATATTCCTAATAATTAATACTAGTCACAAAAGTCTTCTAGAATATAAAAAATTTGATCTACTCGTCAGTTTTCAATCAAAAATGTTTTTTTGTAAAAATTGTAAATATAAAATTGTCCTCCACATTCAAAAATATGTTTATGAATGATGGATTGATTATAACTATCTCATGGAAAATAAATTTATTCTTAGAAATCCCTACTCGCAATAATTACAATGTAGAGGCTTTAGAAATAAATATGTATGACATAAAAATTAATCAAATTAATGTCTCTGGCATCGCCAAATCCAATAAAAAGTGCTATCAGTGAGAACAGGAGAACATGATACACTGGAGCAAACAGTTCATCATCTTAACATTCAATACAAGGTGTTATTAGTTAAGCAGTTTATGACTGTGAAACTTATGAAAATGGGACACTATCCTTTGAGAATGCCCCAAAGGATGTGCAGGTGCCACTGATTAAATTGTTTCAGCGTCTAGTTGCTCTTTATTGTACAGTCTCAGATGAAACAACAAATTACTTATTAGCCCATCAGGGACTTAACATTACCAACCCTTCATCACTATGCTCTCGGTTTGTTTGCAACTTCTTCAAACACTTTGTAAAGTTCTCAAGTAAATGAGATAATTCAAACTATTCAGTAACTTCTTTAATAAAATATGAAATGTTCATAATTAAGGTTTTCCCAAGGTAAAACCTGATTTTCCATTAAATGTGTTTTCTTCCTTTGTGTTCTGAAGTAATATACTATAAAACTATACTCTTTACCTTTCAATTGTGAGGTTAAATAAAGGTATAGGAAGGCACAAGATGGCAGCCATGAACAGTGCTCTAAGGTAGGTTTGGTAATAGGGCAGAATTTTCATTCATTCATTCATTCATTGTAAAGCCCAAAAATATTCCATGCAAATCTGGTAATGTTTAAAACATAAATGCAGCCTTAAGTCAAGACTGAACTCAGAGTTCTCTAACTCTTTCTCACAGTGTAAAAGATAAGTATATCTGATATGCAGAGAATACGCCATTTCAATCATTATTGGTGGTGGTGCCCTGGTTTAGTGCTATTTTTTTGATTACGCGAAGTAATCTACTTCTGATTTTGTATTATTTAGTTGACTTCTCTTTATCAGTCATTGTCCTCATTATTGTATTAGAATAACCCAGCTTTACTTTTACTATATTATCAGTGAACAAGCAAAATACTTAAAATATAAAAGGGAAATACAAATTACTAGTTCTTTAGTCATACAGACCCTGTCAGTCAAATGCATGCATTATCCAAAAGAATAAGAATAAATCTTATCACTAGGGAGAAAAATTAAGCCAATTAGTCTAGGTGTGTTTTTATTATAAAAAGCCTAAAGAAGAAAGATTAGAAGATCCTAGCAACTAACTTTAAAGGCTGCATATCCAAAATATTTAGCACCTGGAATTGATGTAACTCCTTAAATAACAAGATACCAAGGATAAGAAGAAAACAAGATCCTATATTTAAAACAGTTATTTTATTCTAGGTTTGGAACTTTATTCCTCTAAGTATGATCTCAGAATAATAATGGTTCCAATAAAGGCAATTTTCAAGTTGTAAGCTTACCGAGATAAGCAAGGATAGAAGATATGCCCTGGTCCTATTATTATAAGCTGACTCAACATCCAACCACAGGACTTTTACATGATTTTCTCTTCTCTGATAACATAACATGTAATAAATAAATCTATAAGAATTAAGGAATACAAAGAAAAAGCTTAGTTCTTTGGAGTTTCTGTTAGTTTCTTAGTCTATATAGTAGTCCTCAGAAATTATATTTAGAGTTAACATTTACATTTATATACTTATTTGGCAGAATGAGTTTTTGCTCTGGATGTCCTCTTAAAACTACCCTGTCAATGGATGAATTCATTTTTGTTTGGCAAATCACTACTTTAGCCTGAGTATTCAGTAGAGGAATAAATTGTATTTGATCAACACAATCAGCAAGAATAAATGAATTATAATTGATTTTATATTTGTTCACTACACAATGTTATTTCAATTGTATGAACCCAAAATCAACTTAAAGTCTACAAATAGCATGAATAACAAATCGTTAACTGGATAAAACATAACTCTAACAAATTTGAAGAAGTAATCTAAAGATAAAAATATTGATGAAAAGTACTTAAAATATTGCCTTGTTATAATGAATTGGGAAAGGCGAAAATTACTATACTTCTCTTTTTGTGAATAGCACTTGTTCTAAAAATATATGTGAATTATGTCATGCTCTTCAAAATGTAATATCCCTAAGAGGCAAATATGGTTATTAATAGGGGCCTGAGGCACAGTAAGGTTAGCTAATGTGTCCCTAGTGACATCACCCAGGGAGTTCTGATGGCAGAGCCCCTACCCTCAGCTATTCTGTTTCCAGTAATGAGGTAGATAGAGGCAAACCATCACTATTAAACCAGCAAACAAAGAGGGAGGGGCTTCTTGTTGGCAGAATTCATAAATCACCTAAGATTTGAAGAAATCAGAATCCTTTCTTTTTGTCATTGCACATAAAGGTGGGATGTATACAGGTGACAAAGTTTGGGGAGGAACTGCTGGGGCCCATCTGGGAAAACATCCAAACTTGGAGTCCCCCAAGGGCCAGGCTAAACCTGTCAGTTCGGACAGGAAGACCGGGAATGCTGGGTACATACATATTACCATGAACAACCAGCGGCCATGGGGGAGGGGGTCTAGGTCTTGGGAAAATGCTTTAATTACTATGAAGCCCGGCCTGTTCTCTCACCTGGCCTGGTCCTCTGTTGTATCAACTGCAGAAGTTTTTAAAATTTGAATTTACACCCTGACCTGAGTGAGATCTCCCTGCCCCTTCAGTTGTTTTTTTTCCCTGTTTCCCTGTACTTGGCATTGATTAACAAGCTACATGCCTTTCAGTTTACCCCTTTCAATAAAAGACCTTTGGAAACAAAGAACTGGGCCTTTGGCCTTGAGCCACCAGCCAGCAGATCTTTTTCTCCTTATACAGAGATGTTTGAGACGGTTTTTGTTTCATCCATGGCACTGGGGGACATTACTGTGGGTTGGGGTCCCCCACAAGGAACATACTGGATTTCATAGACTAGAAAAGAGCTGCAAAGTTTAGCACTTTTATGTGTTTAAACACAGAGGGCAAAAAAGAAAAAGAGACAATATAAGGCTCCCACTTTTGTGTATATATACATCAGTAATTTCTTTTAAGGTAGGGATTTCTTTTTGTTACCCTTGATAGACTAATCCTAAAGTGGGGTATTCAGATATGCAGGGTCTTAGAAACTATAAAAATGTCCCGCTATCCTTTTCTAGTATTTTAAAACAGAAAAGCTTTGTGTACCAGAAAAATAGCCACATGACCCAAAATGTCTGACTTCTTTCCTGTAACCACATAAATTCTATTTGAGAACATATGCAATTATAAACTCAGAAGGTCTCTTTGGCAGTTACATGTCTAATTAAAAGAGAAAAATGGTATATCCTTAACATGTGAAATTTGAAAGAGAAATTGATTTTCAAACATGTTATCTAAAGGGGGCAGGTAACATGGGAACCCTAAGAGGTGAAAGCATTCAGAAGTATTTCTCTAAAATGACATCATTAAGCAAAATAAATAAGGTGTCAGATGAAATTTGCTTAAAGAGTTAAGAGTGCTGTTGTACTGTGCTAATGATTCTCCTTAAAGAAAGAGACTAGCAGAAAACTTTCAATGAGATAAAGGAGGCATCATTAGGATAAGAAGCAAGAGTGGTAACAAAGAACCCCTGTAATTCAGGCCAATAAAGATAAGGGTTACCTAGCAACAAAAACTTCACTTCACCTTGTAGAAGCATGATATTTCTATTAGTAACAGGTGCATTGATAATGGCATATAATGAGTCAAACCAGTCACAAGTAGAAAACGATAATTATTATGCAACACTATACAACTAAAGGCATGAACTTCATGGTGAAGCCTAATGCCTGGCAGTCCACCAGTTTACTCAGCCTAAACAGTGAGGTCAAGTAGTTCCACCCACTACCTTCCATCTGAACTTTACGCTTCACGTAAGTCCTAAAGGAAATAAAAATCTATTACAGAAAGGTGCTTACTAACTCTACCCTTTCACTTTGACCCTCACTTCCGCTATTAATTGGCATCTAATTTTAAACAAGAACACTTCAGGCTATGAAATAAAAGCAGACCTGCAAGCATTCCTCCATCATAAATCCATCAAGGTAAAGAGAAAGTTATTACATCAAAGAGTGAGGAAATAAAGGTCTGTCTTGTGCTGATTCCCTTTAGTAAATTATTAAAAAAAAAAAAAAAAAAACACTTAAAAACTGAATTTGGACTTTTCTTACAAATGCTCTGAGCAGCAGTGTATTGTAAATGTTTATCCATCTATCTATCCATCCATCTAGACCTTGCACTCCGCAGGCCTCCATTAACACCCGGTCTCTACCATTTCTGCCAGGTCCATGCAGACGGAGTGAGGTCTGCGGTTGACCTCCTGGGAAGCACTCTGCACCTCCCAGCAACACCATGAAGAGTAAGTGAGACACATGGAAAGCACCTAGCACAGGGCCTTGCAAGAAGCAAATACTCAATCAGTGGATGCTGTTCTTAGTTTTGTCCTGGTGAAAATGACAATGATAATTTTAAAAAGCTAAGTCAAATTACAGTGTAAACTTATTGCCTATTTTTGCAAGCTAATGATTAGTTCTAAATAAAAATGGTTCCCCACAAGCATGCTACCTAGACTGTTAAAACAATGAAGATGACAAATGAATTTCCACTTGAGAAACTCCAACTAGAAAAGGAGTTAAACTGCTGTCAGAGTGAATAACTCTCCCTCAGGGGAAACTCCGAGATCATGAACCTTACCCTGCCCCTCAATTCTGTATAGTTGTGGAGGCTGCAGACTGGGAAATAGTATTTTATCTATTATAAAAAGGCAGGGGTTGGGCAGGGCATATCTACACAAATTAGTTGTGAGATCCTAGTAACACTGGTGAGAGCCTGTGCGAATCAATCAATTATAGTAAAGAGCTCCGAATAAATGTGAGCTAGCCTTTAATTACTGGAGATTAAAATATGGGGCAATCCTAAAACAAGTATTTTTGGATAAATTATTTGCAAGCTAACTTACCATCAAAAGTCTGAGTGACCACATCTAGGTGTCAAGTCAGTCCTGTGAGTCTAGTAAGTGTAACTCCTACGTGTAACAGAAGTTGACAGGGTCCATCCACCTATGAGGCAGACTCTTGCCAGACTGGTTAACTTCTCAGCTCTGCCCCTTGTAACTATGTAACAGCAGGCAAGTCAGTCTCTCTAAACCTCAATTTCCTCATCTTTAAAACACAGCACCCGGCACTTGGACGCACTATGGGTTACCTATTAAAGCATATCACCCATTGTAGATGAGAACATCAGTTACTTAATAAATCGATCCCTTTGTGATATTCCATGAATGACAGAGACACAAAGGTAAACACGACTAGCTGAATGATGTATGAGCAGAGATCACAAAGGTGAGCACAATAACACGGCCAGGCAACCGTGGAGGGAGGGCCCTCCAGCCAGGGAACGGCGAGTGGAGGGCCTGAACCGGAGAGCGAACCTCCCGTGGGAAAGTGCCCTGCAGGCGTGGAGGGAAGGCAGTGGTTCCCAGCTCCTTGCATGGAATACGAAATGGCCGCCACGGTAGGTAATCTTGACTCCCTCATGAGCAGATTATGCCCAAGTGCCAGTGGATGCAGTAACGATGTAAACATACTACAACACTATTTTCTTAAAAAGAAAATAATACTTTTTGCCTATTAATGTGGCTTTCCAGAGCAGACCTTCAACACATTCAAGTCCCATATCCATGGCTAATATTTTCATAGTGGCTCAAGGAAGTTGGCCTGTTTTCCAAACTTGAAGAGTGTGAAATTAAATAGCAACCTAAAACATTGAAAGGTTTTGAAAAAGCAAGAAACTTATTTGCCAATAGTTTTTGTTAATATTGATACTGTGGTGTTTTTAAAAGACCCAGTGCATAAAATTCAAGTATATAACCATAGGTGTCCAAAAGAAAGAATATGATGGTTGCAAACTTGCACTTTCTGTCCAGTCTTTTTTATGCTTATTTTTATTCTAAAGAAAAATTTCCTCTCCAAATTATTTAGATAAAAAATATGTTCAAAAAATATTTAGCTCTGCTGATTTTAATTTAGTAGTGTGTATGCATGTGTGTGTGATAGCAGCCACCTCTAAGGCCCATCTGTAATAGGCAAAGTTATCATCCAATTATCCTCCTGTTCGAACCGTTCATTTAGAACTTACTTTCTCCATCTGCCCACCGTTTAACAATAGAAATTCCAAGGTGCAGAGCACCCAACCCCCTCTAAGCCTATCAGATTTCAGAAGGATTGGAATTAGACCTGGAGTCAAACCCTAGTTTAACCACTTACAATACTGGCTTGGTCTTATTAGGGACCCTCCAAACACCTATGTTTTCATGTGTAAAACAGAGCACAAGCTATAGAACAAGGGAGAACTGTACTTCAGAGCACAGGCTTGGGGGAATTCTAGTTCTGCCATTTTATGCCTGTGTGATGCTGTAGATATAGTCTAATTCTGTGCCTCAGTTTCTTCATTTGCCACAGAGAAATGCTAACAGTGGAAAGATAGAGAAGATTAACACTGGCTGCGATAATACATGCACAGTATTTGAGAAATTATCTGGTTCACAGAAAATAATATATAATGGATATTATTTCATATGTGCATTTTACAGTTTAATGCATAATTATGTAAGGGGTCCCCAAGACAAGCCTTGAATTTGATCATTTCTTGGAAGGACTCAGAACTCTGAAAATAAATTGTATCACTTTCACAGTTTATTATGGAAAAAGGATACAGATTAAAAATCACACTGTCCTCTCCCAATGGAGTTTGATGATTCCAGCACTGTGTGACAATTCAGGGTAGTTGCCAACCAGGGCAGTTTACCCAGGCCTTGGGGTCAAGAACTTTTATTGGGGAGGTGGTAACACAGGCCTGGGCCTCCAGCATGAATGACCTTAGCTCCTCATTCCCCAGTGGCCCAGAGGACCAAATGTCACCGTGGGGCCAGAGCCTTTGGTGAAGGGCAGCTAGTCACCATAAATCACAGGGTTAGCGTCAACTACCTAGCTTGGGCCTACGCTACAGAGGCACCCTTCCCAGGGGGCGTGAACCCAGGGCCCGGAGGGGCCGCCCAGGAGTCAAAGGCCAGCGTTTCCTTGGAATGCTCAAAGCCAGGTACCTCGAGTTTGCTGTTAACTAACCTTTTGCTGAACAGTAATTTATTAAGCACTTACTGTGTAACAAAAGCTGTGATAAATACTGAACACGTATATTATCTCATTTAATATTTTTAAACTCTTCGGAGAGAGAAATTAACATCCTCCTTTTGGATCGAACCTGGGACTCAGGAACGTTAGGGTTCCTGGTTACTTCACTAACGTGCCATCTAAACCTAGTTCTTTCAGACTGCAAACCTTTGCTACTTACACTAAGCCATGTGGCCTCATAAAACATTATAAAAATTAAAGTAATTTATTATTCGACACATCACACATATAAGCATGTAATATATTTAATTTAAAAAATCACTTCTGGCATTAAAAAAATCATTAAAGAATCACTTTGAATTTGTGGAAAAGATAAACCAGAACTGTAAGCAAAATGTATATTTCATGTGGACAAACTAATTTTCCTTTAAAATATTGACTTTTATTCAAAGACTACCTAATCATAACCAAGTCCAATCAATTCCGCAATAACGTTTTTCTGATTTAGAAAAAACAAAAACAAAACAGCTAGCTATTCAAAACTCTTTAATCCTCCCCCAAACATTTGCTGAAATAGAGAAATGACTTACCTACCTATGAAGAATAACATAATTTTTCTTTGTAGAAATGTATCACCAGTTCCCTACAGAAGCAACAATGCTGCCTCATTTTAATACGTGTGTGGTTTCCCCCCTCTAATCAGCTAATACTTTTCAAAAGATCTTTTTAATGCCTAAATGAAAGGATTCCACATCAAAGGCCTGACCTCCCTATTAAAATATCTAAAGGAAACCCTAGGAATGTAAAATCCATTCAAAGGCAAACTGCAGGTAGCTTACTGTACAATACATTAAGAAAAGAGAGGGGGTGAAAAAGCTCTGTAAGAGCTGCAAGGAATTTGGTAAAATTATACCACAGAAATACAAATTGATCTTAAGTATAATGAAACAACTTGATGGCCAAAAAGCTTATTATGAAAGCGTTCTGTAATCAGCCAGGAGGGGAGTCTATGAAAAACTTCAGAATCTGTCACATTTTCTATCACAATTTCTGATTACAGTTTAATGTTGGAGGGCCAAAAAGGTAAGAAACCACACATTTTTCAATAGATTTAAAATCTAAAATTTTAAAAGCTAAGTTTCAACATCAGAAAAGGTAGTAGGTACTAGGCTGCAGGAGTGAAATGAGGTAAAGGACGTGGAAGTACTGACAGACTGAGGTAGTGCTGGGTTGACCAAAATGCTGGCATGGTGTTTTCCGCAAGACGGCTGGGCTCTGGTCAGCGCTCTGTGTCTTTAATTTCAAGGTGGAGACAATTTTGTTAGGTTGTACTGTGACAGCGGTCATTCAGCTTGCATTCAAAGAGAAAAAGCATTTATGCTTTCTTATTTTAAGAAAGGTAAAAACACAACCGAAACACAAAAAGGAAAGGTTTGTGCGGAGTGCGGACAAGGAGCTGTGACTGACTGCACATGGCAAATGCGGTTTATAATGTTTTCCTGCTGGAGATTTCTTGCTGGCCAATGCTCCTCAGTGAGGTGAAGTTGATAGCGATTAAACAGAATCGTAACTGAGAATAATCAACGTTATTCCACGTGGGAGATAGCTAACATGCTTAAAATGTCCAAATCATTGGTGAAAATGAAAAATGTCTTTTATTTTATGGAGAAAACCATACAGGCATGTTGGCCAACTCAATATAAACACAAACACGTTAAAAATAAATAAATTACGATTTTGAACATACCATGAATGCAGCTCTGAAGTTATTTAAGTCAGTCAAAAAGTCTTCCACAGACACCTTCTTCACATCAATGGCATAATACTCCATCACGCTCTGGCACTGCTTTTCCATGTTTTCATGTAACTTTGAAAGTTTCTCATATTGTTGCTTCGCACTGATAACAAAGCTGTATATTCTAATTAAGGAATTCTGACATTTCAAAGTAATGTTTTAGAAAAAAGCCTTTAAGTCCAATGTTTTCATGTATTTCTTCACTATTAAATTTCCAAACTGCCAAAATTAACTCTAAAAGTTAACCACTCTTATAATTCAATCCATATTGTACAACGATGAAATCTTAAATTCAATTTCTACTTAACTCTAGTACAATTATCAGAAAAGTTAAGTATTTACACATTTAATATTTATCTTTTAAAACTGGATTCAAGAAAAACTTTCTTCTAATTTGTCTATCACTATATAGATTATGAAATATGATTTAACATTATAGTTCAGGCCCTGGCTGGTGGCTCAGTGGACAGGTGCCAGCCTGTGAACCCAAAGTTCGCTGGGTTGATTCCCAGTCAGGGTACATAACCAGGTTGCAAGTCAGGTCTCCAGCCAGGTCTGTGACTGGAGGCAGGTGAAAGGCAATCATACACTGATGTTTCTCTCCCTTTCTTCCTCCCTCCCTGCCTTTCTCGCTAAAAATAATAAAATCTTTATAAATATATATATATATAACACTAAGAAAAAAGTTCTTAGAAAAATGAATGGCATTTAGAGTACACAGAATAACTACTTGGTATTTTATTTCCCAGTTATTCAGTTTAAGCTTTATTTAGGTTTCAAAGGCAATCAAAAATAAATTTTGAAGCATTACATTGAAAACCTCTTTCTTCCATTATATAAGTAAATTTATGTTTTAACATCTCCTTTGGCAAATTGGTGGTTTCTCCTATGCACTACCTGGTTTCAAGTTAAGATTATATATACATGTTGAGATGTTCTTCTCCCACTGAATTATGACAACTTAGTTCAAGGCACACTGAGACCGAGAAGACTAAATGTGAATGTATAGGAGGCCTTAGGAAACACATTTTATAAACAAAACATGGAATTTGTGGTATGACATACTGCTGACGCCGTCAGATACAAATTCACAACCATCTGGAAGGATGACTCATATAGCACCAATCATAATTGTCTCTAGCTCCTTTAAATTGGGACATTTAAATAAATGGAACATATAGAATCAAACTTCCTGAAGTCATCTGATTGTGTCTAACACAAAAGGATAAACAGACGTTAGCACACTTAAAAAGAGAAAAAAAGCCAGTAATAAGAATAGCTAGACTCAGACCAAGAGAAACAAACCAAAAATAGAACGTTTATATCTAAAAAGAACTTTTCTAAGCATTCCCCAGTGGAGGATAAAATAAGACAACTAACTGATCCAGGCCTTTCATTTTGAGGGAAAAAAGAAAGAAAGACCAAGGATGAAAGAGGAAGCACTGCTGCCAGGTAGTGGTGAATCCAGGGTGCACAGAACTCTAGTAATTAGAACTCAGCCGCCCATCAAGGACCCGCAGCGCCCCAGTCAATCACAACCTACCTGTAGCCATGCTTACAGTCAGTCCACACGTTGCTTATTGCTCTTCTATGTCTTTTTTTTTCATACTATACTCTATATGTGTGTGCATGAGAACACATACATACGTACTATACAAGCACACACACACACTTTTAGAATATACAAAGTCTGGATTCTAATGCAAGATCTGATTTTTATTTTTAATGACCTTAAGAAAATCTATAAATCTTTTTGTGGCTCAGTTTATATTCAACTGAATAACAGTTGAATACACTACCGGTCATAATATTACCAGTGGCTGATGCATATATATGTAGCATCATCCTTTAATTCCTAGATGAGCAACAAAAAACTCTTACAATGAGTCATGTCACAAAATCACACAGAATTATAACAATAGTCACACAGGATAAGTTTCGATATACTGTGTCTTGTGAAATGTTCAAACACAAGAAATGTTGCAGGTAAAGTGAACTCGTAAATAAAACCCACATTTGAAATGTATTGAGAAACTATCATTAGGTGGAACATATGGTGATTCATTTGTAAAGTAAAATATCAATCACTTCTTTTACCTAGTAATTTCAGAAATCAACACTGGTTTTTCATCTATTCAATCTATAAACTCTCACCTAAAAATATTTTTGTCCCAGACAGAGACAGTATCCACTTGGACTATTTATATATCCTTAAATTCTGTCTAAAGACTAATTTGTTTTCTGTCTTTTCAGGTCCAAACCTACCATTCAACGCTTCATTCAATTCTTCCTCTTCTATGAAGCTTTCTTCTCTGTAGCTGTGACCGATCATTTTCCACTGAACACATACAGCATTTGCAGTCCATTATAGTCTGTGATGACTTTGCCTTCTAATCCAATTCCCTGGTACTGCTTTGTTCTTGTCCCATTTCTGGATTTCTGGGGTGGGGTGGTCACCTCTGACTGTCAGCCCCTTTTCTAAATGCTGTGTTTCCACTATCTTCATTGTTCTAAGTTCAAACATCCACAACTGCATTGGTGTCAATTACTTACTTCGCCCTACTGCTGTCAGTCAACTGTGGGGGGAAGGGTAGAACAGGTTTTCTAAAAATTCTGATGAGAGTCATGGAACATCAAACTGCACATACATGCTTTCCTACACACAATTTCAATGTCCTGTTAAAAGTTAATCAAGTCCCTGAATGGGTGTGGTCCTGGATAAGAGGTTGCAATATTGTCATGAGTATTTCTAATTGTATGGTTCCACAGGCACTACTTTCTGTCGCTATCACTTATAAGGCTTTGAGCGTTCAGATAGGCACTTCACAAATCCTAGTAATTTTATTCTAATACCTGGGAATATGCCTGTTCTCAAGAACCAATTTGGTAAGTAGGTTAAATGAAAGCTATAAGTATTATCCAATAATATTTTTTAGATTTTCTGATATGAATCAAAAGTTAATGAAATATTTGGAATTTGCCTGGGCATACTTAAAGTAGCACAATTCTATTAAAAAAAGAAGACCAAGGGTAAAACCATGAAAATTACATGGTCTTGTTCTAACAGCTGGAAAGCGTTAGAAGTTAATTTTATTATAATTGTTATCTATAAAACAACTTGCTCCCAAGGGAAATAAAGTGGAGCTTTGAATAACTGAAATTATCAACAAGAATGGTAAAATTGTGATTAAACTGAAACAATTCTGGAAATAGCCAAATTCTCAGAAGTTTAAAAGTGATTGTATGCTAGGACAGAATGAACGGTTGTATTAGTGAGGTACTCTACATCATTACTGATGGGCTCCTCGGGAAGAGATGGTGAGCGTAGTGGGTTCGAGTATCAAGGTTGCAGGTTCGACCCCAGGTCAGGGCACATACAAAACCAACCAACGAATGAATACACAAATGGAACAAGTTAACATCTGTCTCTCTCAAATCAATAAATAAAAGTTTTTAAAAAGGAGGGTGGAACGTACAAACATACACATCATCATCACTCAAAAGAAAAAAACAATTGTAGTGTCAGTTGTTAAACTGCAGATGAAAGTAATGTTCATCTCAGTGGTAGTAAGACTTTATTTTCTCCCCAGCATAAAGTCCTATATTTGTAAAGAGCTTTAGAAAAATAGGTGAGCTATGCAACAATATATTTGATAAAATTTATTACAAAAATAAAGCTATTAACCCAATCACTTGATAGGCTTTATGAAATCTATTTTGTATTCCTTTACCAGGACTGAGGCCAAGTTGTCATGAGTTTCTATTTGAACCATTGTAACCCTCCCATCTGCAAGGTATACTGACAACCAGGTCTGTGATCGCACATGCTGAACCACTAATGCTCAGTGCTGGCCAGATAAGTAGCAAGTGTAAGGTCTGGGATTCCATTCCTGGTCAACAAGTACTGCTCATTCCCTAACTACCTAGCACTAATATATTCTCTGTTTATTTTTACGACTTGCCCTCATTATCGTACTTTCCCCTCAAAAGATGTCTATTACTTCCATTAACACATCTGATGGGGATTAGCTTCAGGCATACAGGTCCAAAACTTTGTATACATCTTCTTAAGTACCCAGGATTCGGACAGCCAGGCAGCTAGCCGGCCAACCTGTAAGTATTCATTGAACTCCACTGTATTCCCCTCTCTTTTGGGCACTAGGGGAAAGAGTAGTTAACAAGATAAACAAAGTCCCTGCTTTTGTGAAACCTACACTCTCAAATAAATGAAATAGTCCAACAGTGATAAGTATGATGAAGAATAAACTTTTGCAATGTAATACAAAGTGACAGAGGCTAATTTATGTTGGGTAGCCAGAGAAGTCCCAGCTCCCAAGGTGACAATGACTGAAACAACTGAGGCATGACTGTAAAACAGCAGTTGGGTGCTAAGTTGTCTAACAACCTTTGTGAGTGTAATAAGATTTTAGAGAAGAAAAAGATCAATATAAATTGAAAATTCACAGAGGCTGAGGAGCAGGCTATTTTAATCCAAGTCTTAAACATTTGTTAAGAATGGGTTAAACACAGGTTGCAAGCCAGGTCTCCAGCCAGGTCCATAGCTGGAGGCAGGTGAAAGGCAACTTTACATTGATGCTTCTCTCCCTCTCTGCCTCTCTCCCTGCCCCTCTCTCTAAAAAATGATAAATAAAATCTTTTAAAAAGTCAAAAAGAATGGGTTAAACAAAACACAGGCAAGAAAGAAAGGCAGAGATAGAAAACTAATGTAAAAGATGAAAAATCTGCTCTTAAGTATTACCCAACTTTCCACTCCTGCAAATGGACCACATATTATACAAGTTTATATTTCACCCATTTCTTCTATTTTACTTCCTACCTACAGTTCAAGTAAATAAAAATGTACTGAATTCCTTTACCTCAAAAATGCTCTACTTTATGTAGTGTGGAATATAGATTAAATGTAGTTCAAAACATTTATTAAGATAGTTTTAGCATCTCTAGAGTAATTTCAAAAATGACTAAAACATTGCTCTGTAGTGGAACAACAAAAAAGAAAATGCCAAAGTAAAGCTGGGTTGCAAAATAAAGACTGTAACACAGAGAACAGTCAAGTAACTTGTTGCATAAGTTGGGATAAATATAAAAACGTAAATGTCTAGAAAAATGATTTTTTCCTAAGAGACTTGGAATGGGTAGGGAGAAAAGGAAATAGAAAGATTAAGGCTTGTGCAAGGAGAATTTCAAGGTCAGTATTCTAGGATCTATTTTTTTTCCCTTAAAACTAGAAATATTCCAGAATTGGAAGGTCAAATGAGAGGAACGAGCACTGCACGATACAAATCCTGACATTTTCTTAATATTTTTCACTGGTAAGAATGTAAGATGTACATTCACCTCACATATAATAACAATATGAAGGACCCCACCTCAAATTAGTGTTTTTGTATATACACATTTTTCAAGCACATATTTACACTGAAACTATTCAACTGTAATTAGATTTCTGAGCACGCTTAGCAATTGTACATAAAGTAACAGCATCGTTACTAAAAGTCAATGTGGTTTGTATGAAATAATGGTTCAATGCCTTTTAAAAGATATACTAAATTCGCATATTTTATATTAAGAAGTATATGTAAAGAAAAAACATGTATTGAAAAATAAAAACTCAATATACTATAATTGAATATTAGTCAAATTTCTTATAACAAAGTTTTGTCATAATTTAAGACAATTTGATTAATAAATTATTTAACAGCTCACTAAATTACGATTGTTTACACTAAATGTTTGCTTGTAAAAATGCATCCTTAACAACTTGGATAACGAGCATATCCTGCCAGAATTGGCCGATGAAACAAACATCTGATATGTGCTTCAACTAATAAGCACTAAAAATTAAAACAAAGTTTGAGCATTAATAACCGAAACTTTGTTAAATATATTTTTATTCATTGTGCATTTTTATCTTTAAGTCTTCCATTTTCTAAGATCTAAGAAGCTCACAATTTGCCATGTTAATAGGATCTGTATAAATGCATTTAACATTCGAGATCTGATTTGTTGTTGGTCCTAATTAAAGTAAACAAAGCTTTGAAATGAATGAATTTAATTACTTTGAAACTAGTATGTCTAAGAGGAAAAGCAAACCAGTGCAATCTAATCTCAGCAAAGAATATTTATGATCATAAGCTTTGTCAATAGCAAAGTGCACCGAGTGTTCATATATCTGACTTCCAAGAGATACATGAATGCTAATCAGTTCATTAGAAGCATCTAGGTTGGGATATTTAGCGACAGGATGTAGTAGCTTTCATGTCCATGGAGTATAATTGTGCTCCGAATAAAAAATTGTTTCCAACAAAGCATCATTCTTCCAGTTTCTGATTTCCTGCTAGTGGCTTTATATGAGCTGCATACCTTTCAAGGAGCCACATCATTCAGCTTCTTGTGCACCTCAATACAAGTATTGATGGCCCTGTGATCATCTGCAGAGCATGACTCCACAACATTTGCTCTAAGCTCAGGAATTCATCTTAGGTTTTATGTTCTCGAAACCTGACCTTCATAATTACTACACTCCCAATGTACTGCCAGAAACTGTATGCAAGCAAAACCTTTTCTAAAACACTGTCTGTCTATAGGAAACAGTAAGTACTTCAATGAACAGTACTTAATGATTAGAATAAACCGTCACATATGAGTATTTTAACATGATAAAATGATAGAGGGGAAAAGCTAGAAGGGTGAAACTAATATAACTGCAGTAACACATTTTACAAATTTAGTTTTAAAAAGATTATGTTGCCAAATCAGAAGATACTGCAAAAAATATTTTGATAAATACAGACTTCATTTTTAGTTTAAAAAAAACCACAGCCATCTCCAGTGCAGTGATAACGGCGCCGTGCCTCATGAAAGAAGAAACTGGATAGGAAGGAAGATAGGAGAGGAAGGGGACAAGCACATTAACCTGGATTGATTGTCACTGGAGTGTACTTTTATGATATTTCCCAAAAGATAAAGAAAGCTAAAATGGAACTAATTCACAATTAAGCTGAAAACATATACAAGAAAATCTATGACAAACCAAATAATAATTTTGTGATTTGCCAAATCTCAGGATAAGCAACAGAGATAGGAAAAGTGGTTATTTTACTTCAAGTAACTCCATTTAAAATAAAATATTAGGAGTGTCTATTTATAACCGCTCATTTTAAAAGTGGGTTATCCTTTCATGCAGAATACTGAAGTCCATATGGGATTTTAATAATGCATAACAGTAATACTTCATTATAACACAAAAGAAATCAGTCTCTAATTTCACAGAATGGTTTGCAAAGCAACTCAACATTAGTTTCAGGAAATAAAGTTTATTACTTCTATTACTCATTAGAGTTTAAGCCACAAAGTTAGCAAAACCAAAGATAATTGAATTTAAAAGAAACATTAAATTAAACAGGACACAAGCCTCGTGCAATTAATTTTATATATGTGTGTACATATACACACATATATATAGATACCAGTCAAATTTTATTTTGGGTTTGGAGAATACCTTCACAAATAGGTGACAAACTCAGTTTTAATTTTGGAACTATGTAGTATTCCTAAAGAAAACAGTCAAGTTTAAGAAACACAAGTTAATTTCTAGTATATACCAACACTTGAAATTAAGCTGAGTAGACACACCATTTTATAGTCTTTATCTGCTTCCTGAAACATTTCAAAATCTCTAAATCACACCATTACACTAGGTTCAAAGTTCCCCAAATTGAGTTTTCATATCCTTTCAACCTATCAAGAACATTAGAAAAAACTAGGGCATGCGGAAGAAAACAGATGAGAGAAAATATTACCCAACTTGATAAAAAAGGGAAAAAATTGAAATCAACAGAAAATACTTCTATGTTATTCATGATAGATAAACACTGATAAATTTCCCTGTAGGAAAACGAAAGATTAAACCTATAATTTGGCACTATAGAATGGTCTCACGTTACGCAAGTGTACTTAAAATGTTAAATACTTTCTAATGTTACTTGACTGGTAATTTAAATTATTTAGATATCAAAAGGATATGGACATCTTTGTCACAAACTTATCATGCGAGTCCTCAGGAGGGGGAAAGGTTTCCAAATTTCTCTCAAGCTGTTGAAGCTGCCTTCCCATCTGCTTCAAATTCTTTTCCAGCATTTCTACAGAGACTAAAAGAGAGTATATTAAATGCCTTGTAAGGGTAAAATTATAATATAAAAAAGGTAAACTACTCGAGAATGTATTTGTGAAAAATCTCACAATATTAAAAAATTACTAGAATAATAAAGGTAAATTTTTAAACCTCTCCATTTTTAAATCCAGGTATAAAGGAAATTTATTAAGAGCCTATAAGACATTAGATGAAAATCAGAGCAAACCACATGAACAAACTATATGTAGGAAATGTTTTTAAAATTAGAGTTCCTGACCCCTACATACACTACAAAATAGTCTATTCAGATGGTGTGGCAACAAAAGACCATGTCTTTAAAATCAAACCTGGTTCGATATAGTTTTAGCTTTCTTCAAAATCACGATCTCTGTGAGAGGAAACAGTGAGTAGGTGAAGAAGGCAGGGGAAGTGCTCTCTTGCTCCTGCGGATCCCCAGCAGGAGTGAAAGGTGTCAAAAGCTACATAAGGAACACGTGGAATGGCCTCAGGTCTTCTTTATTTGTACCCCCAATTGTAATTTGTGGTGATTATCAAATACATACTTTCCTTGTTGCACAGGGAAGGAACAAATGGTAAAGCAGGCACTAAGGCACTATAAAAAGGTACTGGCCACCCAGCAGGACAGCTTAGACATTAAGTATTACTTCCTAATGTCTTTGCATAGTCCATTCTAGAGGACATCAGGAAGGAGGATTAATAATACGTAAAGAAGGCAGTGGCTCAAACTGAATTTTTGGATATTTGCTTTCGGTTCAAATGGATTCTAGTTAAAATTTCTTTTGATCCCCACTAATGAGAACGATACAAAACGATATTAAACATGCACATAATTCTAGGTACACCAGGATTTTCAGACATGAAATTCATCCAGAGGAAGAGTAAGTCAGGTTTCACCTATAAAGATAGGAATATCCTTGAAAACAATTTAATTGCCCAACCAAATGGGATTGTGTTAAAAAAAGTTATGGTTTGCCATCTTGGTTCAACAGAATGGGATGGAAGGGAGGCATGAAAAATGTTGCATGACAGCATGGACATTTTTCATTTTTGTTTTTTGAACTACCCGCATACAAAATAACATTTGTTATCCCAACATATTAAGAGCTATTAAGAAAACCTTAACATATTTTGTTGTAAACACTAGCAAGTTAATTCTCAGATACCATGTTTCATGAACTCTTCAGAGAGCCACATACTCTCACATAATGACACATAATGTGCCTAAAAGAGCTATGAGATGTTAACCTTTGGCTCCCACTGTGGTGAAGACACTTGGAAGTTATACTGGTGTATAATTCTCCACAGTTTTTTGCTACTTGTTTCCCCTACCTGTGACCCTTAAAATTTAGACAATAACTTGAAGAGTACATAAAATGTTTCTATCACAACAAGGTTCAGTGTATTAATTCAACCGATTAAACTCAGGTCCCCGATTTATTGTGTTGTAAGTAAATATACAAATGGAAGAGTTTATAAGATTGAATTAGATTAAAAAAAGAGTTGTATTAGTAGCATAATAACAGTAGAGCAGTAAGTTATAATTGTCCTCATAGTAGTGATAATATATTGAATAGTAAATAGCAGCTAAAATTTATTGGATGTACATGTGTTCCAGGTACTGTCTTAAGTGTTCTGCATTAATTTTTTAAATATATCACCATGATATATTATTATCCCCTCCCTATAGGTGACAAAACTAGAGTTGAGTGGGTGAGGTCAAAGTTAAACAATTAAAAAGTGGTAAAGCCAGAAACTAAACTCAAGCAATTTAATTCTGGGTGTTATTTAGCTATACAGAAATTATTAACCACAGACATTATTTTATTTTTACAGCCACTAGCTACCTATCTTTACAACATTTAAGTACAGATTAAGTTTTCAAAAAATGAGTTTTTAATTTTTTGGGTATATGAGTGTTCTTGCCGGTGCAATACCAAGTAATCCACATATGGCTAAACTAAGAATATACCCGAGCATTCTGGATGGATGGATGACAAATACATATGATACTATATTTTTTAAGTGGACACTTAAATATAATGTGGTAACATATCATTGAACAAAGCTACATACTTAAAATATTATAACTTTGATGATCCATTTTTATTATGCACACACATCAAAAGTTTGGGAAAGATACAGAGAAAGGCCTAATAAAAATCCGAGGGACTCCCATATAACAGAAGCACAAGGCAAACATTGGGCAGGAATCCAGCTATTTCTTTTTTTTCTGGAACAAAATACATCATTCTAATACCTACCAATTCTCCAACACCAATGGAGTATCTTCTGATTCAATTCAACTGAGATACTACCCAGGGTTAGCAGAGACCCCACAAATTTAAGAACCCAATCCTACAAAACTGCCGTAACTTCACACCACAGTCACGAGGCCCAGGGACCACCCACACTTCTGACACATCTGCTATAAATGCAGATGTTCCCATGTCCCCTCCCTCTTACAACGCTTTCTGCAATTTGCTAGGATGACGCAGCAGAACTCAGGCACGAGCCGTACTCTCTGCATGATGCTTGCATGAAGTGCGCAACCCGGGACGGCCACACTGAAGACACTGAGGGCTGGAGTGGGAGTGGGGACAGGTGCTGTGGCGCTTTCCTGCCCTCTGCAGGAGCGCCCCCCTCCCAGTATACAACGTGCTCACCAAAACAGAGGCCCCTCAGTCTGGTCGTTTCAGAGTTCTCATTAAAGCTTCACTACATAGGCATGATTAATTCAATCACTGGCTATTAGTGATAAAATCCAGTCTCTAGCCCTGTTCCCCTTCCTGGGAGTCAGAGAGTAAACTGATGATTCTAACCTTCTAACCACACTCTGCTGCTCTGGCAACCAGCTCCCCATTCTGAAACATCTAGGGCCCCCCTTACTACCATCTTCAGGGGAATCATCTCACTGAAATACAAAATACACTATGGGTTAAGAAACCCCAAAGGTTTTAGGAGCTCTATGTCAGAAATCAAGAAAAAGATCACATATATATTTTACTCTATCTTGCGGATGCAGAAGTGTGTGTGTGGTCAGAGGACAGAGCTCCAGCACCCGTGAGAGGTGGTAAGTGAGGTCCGTGTTTGGTTAAGGAGTTGTCATCCTCAGCGCAGTGCTGCCTTCAGAGGCTAGCTGCTTGTGACTGAACACTGGGCCACCCGGGGGAGTAGGTGCCTCTCAGTGGGATGAGAGAAGAAGGGCTTAAGGTTCAGATGACAGGCTTCCTAGGCGATCCTTTTAGCCTTTTCCAACTCCGTGGTAGCCGGTGGGCCGGTAACCATGTTATACCATTGTGATCTGAAGCAATTTCCCAATGGCTTGGTTTCCACATCAATGAAGTGGGCAGAATCCCACCTCACATTTTTACTTCACAGTTATCTCATAAAAGGTCAAAAGTTATAAAATAGAACAAAGAATTTTTTTAAAAGAGTGCACTATGTAGCATTACTCTTATTCTTAGAACTCGGTAAAAAACCAAAGAGCTTACCCACTGAAATGTGAGTAGGTAATATCAGAATGAAAGGAAAAGTAAATGATCATCATCACCATCACCATCACCCTAGGAACAGTGATTTGGAAGTCAGGCTCAGAAGAAAAGCTGCTAATTTCAAGAGTAAAATATTAGGGATGACTTCGGCATATTCAAACATGTAAGTTTGACATCATAAAAAGTAACCCTCCTTAGCCCTGGCTGGTAGCACAGTGGATAAGGCGCCGGCCTGCGAACCCAAAGGTCGCAGGTTCGATTCCCCAGCCAGGGCACATAACCAGGTTGCAAACCAGGTCTCCAGTCAGGTCTGTGGCTGGAGGCAGGTGAAACGCAACCATACATTGATCTCTCTCTGCCTCTCTGCCTCTCTCCCTTCCCCTCTTTCTGAAAATAATGAAATAAAATCTTAAAAAAAAAAAAAAAAGTAACCCTCCTTAAACAATGGTTCTGTGGCTACTTTATGGAGGGAAATCCCACTAAGCAGTAACAGAAGCTTCGGTGGTCTGTCAATACATTACTTATACATTAGAGTTTCAGAGGACTTTGGTGCAACTGACCAACATTTTTTTATTTTTGTTTTTTAAATAAAGACCGAAGCACTCCTGGAAGAGAGAGAGGCACGTACAAATTCTAGGCTAATAATAAAATATAATCTAATGTTTGGGGCCATCTGATGGGTCAAGTTGAAGAGTATTTAAGAACTTCCTTAATGTTTTTCTTTTTCAGAAATTACATTTCTTATAGCTACCTCCTTTCTACACCTTTGAACATCATTTTAGCCACACTTCTCACACGAATCAAATTCTTTGAGGTCAGAGACTGTATTCTTTTTTTTTCCCCCTTAATATTAGAAATCCTAACTATAGCAAAGAGTTTTAAATTGAACACCCTAAAAAAAAGTGTTAATTTACTGGTGTGTTTGTATGTGACCTGCGAATGATTTTTATCTTTCAACTTTGTCACATTTCTTGACCAAGAAATTAATCTTCCTTTCTTATTCCTTTTCATTATTTAGAAGTAACAAAACATAGCCATCATCAAACAAAGTTCATTTGATATTTGAAGGTAATTTCAACTCTGGCATTTCACTCAGTTAATAGGCAGATATGGTGTCTCTGTGACCGCACATGTCTTGTGGTCTCCTATTGTTTTTCTCCAGTTCCTTCTCCAGATTGTACATGGGGGTTTCCTGACAAACATTAATCTAAAGGTGCCCCGCCCCTGCCTAAAACCAGCCAGTTAACTGCTTACATGACAACATCCTTAAAATCTAAGACACAGACTCTGTTTCATTATAATAATTATACACTAGCAATGTTAAAGAAGCTTTAAATAAAAATTGAAATCACAACTATAAAGATTTAAGTTTAATGCAATCATGGCTATATGATAGCTTCTATGATTTATCAGGTTAAAATTTTAAATAAGAGAGGAGAGATTACTTTCTACGTTGAAGAAATCTTTGTAAAGAAATAATAATCTTCTGTGAATATGTCCTGTGTTGATTATTATTTCATAACAAGCTTGCAAAGAATGTCACTCTTAAGTTATCATGGTATATTCCAGAGAAATTGATTTTGTTAAAGAATGCTTAACCAACAACTTATTACCATAAAGCTATTTAAACATTCAACCTAAGTTAACCTTCTGACACTCACTGACACAATTGTTTTGTGAGAGAAAATAGAGACTATAGCATTTCAGGCTCCCAACAAAACAATTTTTCCTAGATTATAATAATAAAAGCATTTTTCATAAAACTATAAGAATATTTTATAAATGCAAGCTATGGACAAAAATTCCAGTTGCATTAAAAAATTCTTAATACTAAGTAGGTCTAACAAAATCTAAGTTCTAGAATACCATTATAAAACAAGTACTATTTTGAAAATGTACACAATTGAAACAAGATGGTAAAGAAGCACAAACTCAAAATAAATTACAACTTAGTTCACACCAGGAAGACATAAATGGAAAGAAGCAATGCTACGTGAGTGGCCAGTTATCCTCACTGACAATCCTACTATCCTCTGCTCAGCTTTTCCTTCTTCCCAGTGTTCTGATCATTGATGGATCCCATGTAATAATACAGCATGACTTCGTTTACTGTACTCCGTGCAGTGTGGGGCTTGCTGTTATTGCTAACATCACACTGCAAGAGAACCAGCTCTATTTACTCTGGCGGCTGGAAAGAGGGTAGGGAGAAGGCAAGCAGGAAATCGCAGGTTTTGTAGATGAAAGGAAGCCAGGCAATTCTGCTGGGCAGATGTAAGCACCCGGGTTTTCCTCAACTATGAAGAGGCTTCACAGGCAAAATAGAAAAGTTTCTCTTTTAGAAAAGTAAACAATGTTAGTGCGAGAAGCCTATCTAATAGAAAATCATGTTTACATATATAATAACTTGAGAATTCCTTTCTATAAATAAGATGTTCAAGAACATGGTAAATGTCAAACAAAAGTGGTCTTTAATAAAGCTGTTTGTAATAATATTCAAAATAATGTTTGGTGCTGGCCTGCGAACCCAAAGGTCATTGGTTTGATTCCCCAGCCAGGGCACATAACCAGGTTGCAAGCCAGGTCTCCATCCAGGTCCCCAGCTGGAGGCAGGTGAGAGGCGACCATACATTGATGTTTCTCTCTCTTTCTTCCTCCCTCCCTGCCTCTCTCTAAAAATAATAAATAAAATCTTAAAAAAAAAAAAAACCCTCTAAAATTTACACCCCCCCCCAAAAAAAAGTCTCAGGATAATGATTTTGCCTGTATGTCTATGGGAGGCAAGTGTTACTGCTTTTAATGTGTTCCATGGTAAATAATAAGGACAGATTGACCTGCAAATCATGAGATGAGATTTTTTTCTTTTTGTCTGTTCAAAAGTCAGAATTAGAAGACTTTTTATTGCCTTAGATTTTGTAAGGTAACAGACAACCTAAAGTGGAACAATATGCCAAAGATGATAAGGGCCAATAAACTAAATTAAATACAAAGAATATTAAGAGTGAGAATAAAGGAAAATAGATTATAGATGCTTTATGTCAGTGGCTCGCAAACTTTTTCTTAAACCCCTATTTACTCTAAAAAATTATTGAGATGAGTTTTCTTACATGGCTACCGAAGACCATGCTGCCTAATGAATCTTGGACTGCGTAGCTCTCAACCTAAAGATTCCAAATTTTTCCTCCTGTCTAGATCTTTCCCCTGAACTCCAACTGCCTATTGGACATCTTTCCTTGATGTTTTATAGGCAGTCAACCCACATTTTGTAATTGGAACTTCCCATCATCTTTCTCATACCCACCCTTCCATCATTTCAGTCAATGACTGGGGTTAGGATTCCTCTTTCTCGTACCCCGCACACCCAATCATTGGAAATCCTGTTGGTTCTACCTTCGGTGTAGATTCATTGCCTCAGTCCTTCCCACCACACTTGCTACCTCTTCCTGGCCCAAACCCCAATTTTTTCCCCCCGTGTATTAGTATTATTATTACAGCATCCAAGTGGTTTTCCACTTCAGCCTCTGTTACTTAACGTTTTCCCCCAAATAACAGCTAAGGCAAGACTATGAAAATGCAAGTCAGACGTCTGTTTAAAACCCTTCCGATGGCTTCCCATCTCAGAGTAAAAGCAAATCCTTACAACGGCCACTAATATCCTGTAGGATCTGTGTCAGTTCTGACCTTATCTTCCATTACACTCCTCCTTCCTCCCTCTGCCCCAGCCCCACACCCATATCTTGGGGGCTGCCCAGAGTGCTTCCCTCAAATGCTCTAATTCCTGTGTCCTCATACCTTCTCCACATTTTGCACAAAGACCACCTTCCCTACAAGGCCTCTCTGACCCCTCTACATAAATTCCAAAACACTCTGCCCTGGAATTCCAAAGCTAACTAACTGACATAATTTACACTGACATAATGTCCACAACCTAAAACGTAAACTCCAAGACAGCAGAGACTTTCATGTTCATGCACCTACCCAGTCAGTACCCCAAGTGCCGCCTGTGACAGAGGAGACATTACATAAACAAGCCAAGAAGTAATGCATGAATAAATCTTATTTAGGCCATGTTTTTTTGTTTGTTTGTTTTTTCTGTCACTCAAGTCAAGTCTAATCCTTGTTAATACTAGTACCTAGGACCATGCCTACTGTGCATTGAAGGCTAAATAAATTTTGGGGGAAGGGGTTCTTTCCTTATAGGGTCAAAACATATCAAAAGCTGTTAACAAGCACTAGTTCTTTTTTCCTTCAAATATGTAGTTTGACAGAGAGAAACTGGCATCACCGGAATAGCCATATTTACATAAGAAAAGGGTCTCCCTACTGAGCAATTTAAAATCCATTCTTAAAGATGACCTCTTTTGAGAGGAGCAAACATTCTCTTAGTTCTTTGTATGAAGGGGCGTAAAATCTTTTCAGATGTTTCTATCACTTCTACCATTTACCTTAAGCATTAGTTTATATTTTCATATGGCGCTCCTTAGTAACTCTGGCTATAAAATTGTTCTTAAATAACATGCAAACACTTCCATTAGAAAAGTAACCTCCAAGGTACTAAAGAGTTGCTGGAAGACTAGTTGTTTTTAACGGTTTCCATAGGGTTTCTATAAAGAAATCTTATCAAAGTTTAAGCCTTGAAATAAAAATAGCGTCAGGCTGAAGCACAGGAGGGAAAATAGAACTCATTTTCCAAATTACATTTCCTATGCTAGCATGTCCAATTGGTGAAAATGGATTGAGCTGAACATTCATGATTTGTGTAATTTCCTATATGGATATTATCCTCTAATTTTTAGAAAAGTGTAAACATTTTTCAATTACAAACCTGTAACGTTTTTGGTCTTGCATTCTAAAGCTTGCATAAGTGTTACATAAGACACAGATGGAATCTGTTGAAGTATCTTTTGAGAATACATATTAAAATTCTATAATATACTATTCACAGAGACTCATGTTTACCTGCACCATTACAGACACCATCGACAGATCTATGTCAACAAGAAATAATCATTGAAAAATAACAGCAACAACTACTACAACAAATGTAGAGAGTATTTATATAGTGCTTAGTAGGTGCTATTCAAACTTTATGTAGATTTACACAAATTAACTCATTTAATCCTCACTACACATCTGATTTAGCACAATTATACAACCCCCATTACATAGGTCGACAAACAAACAAAACAACAACAAAAGGCTAAGTCCCAGAGAGAATAAAGAACTCATCCAAGGTTATACCTTTATCAACAGGCAGGTCTGGAGTTTGAATCTCAATTGTCTAGCTTCAAAGTAATAAAATAGCCTCTTCCATAATACAATGCCTGTACAATCTACCTGGGATCACATTTTTATTTGGTTCACTGTAATTATTCATTGGAGATTCTGTAATTATCACTATCTGCTAATAAAAGTTCCTAAATTAAGAGATGTAGTATACATTTTGGTTTTAACTGCTTTAGTATTTTCATATGACTTAAGAAAAGGGTATTCCACAAACTCACCAACAACTGTCAACAGCCAAACTGCTTCGCGACATAATGATAAATGAATGCTTCCCGTATATCCCTGTCAGCGTAATTCCCCTCAGCCTTTTCACCATGCTCAGGAAGACAGTAATCCTACCTCCATCAGTTATGGGACTGGTGACAGTAACGGCTGCCCTGAGTTGAACAGTGTTCCCCTCAAAATCCATGTCTATACAGCAGCTCAGAACATGACTTATTTGTAAGTAGGATCTTTGTAGTTAGAATCTAGGGATCTTGGGATGGCTTCCTGGATTTAAGCTGGAACCTAAATCAAATGACTGGTGTGTGTCCTTATGAGGAGATGTGCGGGCACAGGCACACAAGGAGGTGGAGGTAGCAAAACGCCAAGGGTTGCTACAGCAGCCACTAAAAGCTAAGACAGAGGCATCGGATGGTTCTTTCCTGAGACCCTGCAGAGAGAACCAATTCTACTGATACCTTGATTTCAGACTTCTGTATTCCTCAACAGTTAGATGATAAATTTGCAGTTTAAAGCAACCTAGTGCGTGGTAATTAGTTATGGCAGCCTTACAAAACTAATATAATTACTAATTCAACATGTTGTAACACAGCAGACAATTCCACCGCTGCCTCTGATCAACTCCATGCCTCCCCAGATGGTCTCATGTCAACCTTGTGAACAACGAAAGTCAAGAGATTGTCATCAAGCTGTTTTTCTCATCCACTGCTTAGATTTCTTTACGGTATACAGGTTTGCTTTGTTCCACTGTCCTTCACAATGCCCCTTCTGAAATTTCCTTCCATCACCTGGTTGGTAATTCCCCACTTCATGTTGCAAAACTGAGCTGCAGTAAATATTGCTGTCCAGTCCGCAGCCGAGCTCCGGGACCTTGGTCGTCACCGTTGATCCTGCCCTGTTACTTGATGTTAGCTATAGCTCATGGGTGACACTGATGTAACTGTCCGAGTAGCTGTTTCAAATCTGCAGCTGGCCAAAAAGCTGAAAACACTGTAAACTGTTAGTTTCTTGAAAAGATGAATGCTGTATTGATGCCACTTTCCGTCCGCTAACCTCCGAAAAGATATAGAGGTCTTCCTGATGTAGTTCTCTTCTTCATCATCATCTATCAGTCTGAGCACCAGCCGACTCAGGAAATGTTCCAGGCTCAGTATCTCAAAAAACAATCCGCAGCTGCATGGAGTTCCTCCGTGCCCAGTGTTCTTCAATGTCAGTCCACAGAGTCCTTCACCCTTATGGGATTTTAGCCACTTCTTTCTATATTCCTATCTGCTGCTTTCTGAAATAGTTTATTTTTGCACTATAAAATACTGCATGAAAGTCTCCAGGTTAAACTTCTGATGCCGGCTTACCATAGATAGTCCCTGAGAATAAACTGGCAGAATTGAAAACAAAACATTGTTCATCAGACCTTGTGGCTCCTGACCGGTACATGGTGCTCATGGTACACTGTAAATATTTTTCGTAAGTCCTATAATTACCCTGGAGAATGGCCCAGTTATATTTCCTCATGCCTTTTTATGATTCAAGTGTTCATTTTACAAATATTGCCTTCTTAGTAAGCACACGCAAATAATGTGTGAATTGCATTTTTAAAAAGTTTAGTTTTATATTGACGTGTAATAATATTAGAATTGTGGTTCCCAAGTATAGTTATTAGATGGCTACAGATAGTCAAATGATATTATCGAGGCCTAACTATACAGGACCTATAGATTAGCTTTATAGACAGGCATAGCTTGTTACTCTACCATCAACCTGTAAAATCAGTGTCCCACAGCTCAGGAAACACCAAATGTTTACAGCATTTCCACAGGATAATGGGCCAAAATATGTAGGCAAAACCATCTATCCATTTCTCCCCTGTTGGAAAAGTGTCAAAAGTTGATTCAACGTAACTAGCTTTTATCAGCGACTTGCTTATAAAATTACAACTGATATATTAGCAAAGCAGGGATGTGACAAATAAACATATGCTGGTATATAGTGGGTAAAAGGCAAAAAAAAGTAACAGTACAACTCAGTATAAATGAATGCATCCTAAATTAAAATCTGGAAGATGCCACAGATCTAACCCTAAAATTAAATATAAATATTCGCAAATATATTTATTAAGAATGCCTCAATGGGTAAGGTGCCGGCCTGCGAACCCAAAGGTCGCAGGTTCAATTCCCCAGCCAGGGCACATAACCAGGTTGCAAACCAGGTCTCCAGTCAGGTCTGTGGCTGGAGGCAGGTCTGTGGCTGGAGGCAGGTGAAACACAACCATACATTGATGTCTCTCTCCCTCTCTGCCTCTCTCCCTTCCCCTCTTTCTAAAAATAACGAAATAAAACTTTTAAAAATAAAGAAAGAAAGAAAGAAAGAATGCCTCAATGTTTCCTACTACATGTACTAATGTATGTATCATGACTATTTGAAAAAAAGAATTGAGACATACTTGTAATTATTTAAAATCTTGTGATAATTCAGTTTGTATAAGAACCCTTGATATTCCCTAATTGAGTACTTATGAATGAACATTCAGCACAGCAGGTCTATGACTTTCTTCAGCTAATCTGATAAAGTAAAAAGAATCATTCAGGTAGGCTATTCTAATCTGTAGCCAAAAAATTACGTAAGAAAAGTTAAGTATATTAGTTTATTAGGGCTACCATGACAAAATACCACAGGCCAGGTAGCTTAAACCTCAAAAACCTATTTTCTCAAAGTTCTAGAGTCCAGAAATTACCAGGAGGTTTGGTTTGTTCTAAAGCCTTTATCCCAGGTTGCAGATGACCACCTTCTTGCTGTGTTTTCACGTGATTTGTCTTGTGACGTGCCCATCTCGGGTACCTCCCTGAGTCCAACTTTCCTCTTCTTGTAAGATGACTAGTCAGGTTGAATTAGGGCCCACCCTGAAGGCCTCAACTTAAATCTCTTCTACAAGCACTATTTCCACATATAGTCACACTCAGGCATGGAGTTAGAGCCTCATTGCAGTGGGACAGGACTCAGCACAAGCAAAGGAGAGGGGAGGGGAAGGGAGGGGAAGGGAAGGGAGGGGAGAAAATTTATTTTTACGCTTTATTGACAATTCAATGAAAGCAATATTCTACATTTGTCTTCTCTAGCAAAATTATTTTAATATACATGAGAGGCCAGCAACAACGTACACTATCAAATTACTTCACAATATTGGGAGAAATGTATAACAGTGTGTATTTTCAAAAACTTTAATATTGGACAAATGATTTAAAACATGAAATGAATTACTTATTTCACAAAATTACAAGGCTCCAACCTATAGACTTCGTGAAGTTAATTGAAACTTCACAATGGTTTCAATGAATACAATGTTATGTGCTTAACTTGCTACACAATAAATATTTTAAAGAATTGACAACGTACACTTAAAATATAAAATACAATTGAATGAATAAAACTGAATGTTCAAAATACATATGTTTCTATATATTTAGCTAATCAATTGTCATTGACATTTTTGGAAGTATATAAGGAGGTTAATGGGAGCCTTGGACAATGCTTTCTGCTTGCTATCATAGATGAATTTGAAATTTTCAAACACTATGCAGTTTCCAGGTGGCAGCCACCTGGAAATGAAGTGTTCTAAGTGTTCACAGTAGGTGAATAAAAGACAAACATTTGGTATTTAGTAAGGCATTTATCATAAAATGTTGAAAGTCAGGAGGAATTGAAAACTAGGAGATGTATTTGAGTAGACAAATATTTGGGCTAGACCAAGAAATTACTAGCTAAAAGCAAACAAATAAAGCCTTAAAAGCAGAGAGGAAAGGAAAAATCAAACATATCAAAATGAATGCTCCTGAAAGCTAAAAATGTGGGAACAGAAGAAAGTAACAAAAACAGAAATGGGCAATCATTAAAGCCGCCCTGATGATACACTGAATATCGTCCTTTCTCCAAGCGAATTACATTCCCAGCAGCTCCAAGAATGGTCTCTGATATATAGTAGGAGTTCGTAAATGGTGGGTTAGGATTTTCTGCAAAACCTACAGATGTACCCTTACGGACAAAGTGGGATACAGGGACTTCGGTGAGGTTCACAGTAAGGACCGGGACAAAGCACCAAAGAGATGGCGACATTTACTTGTCACTTGATGAAGGAGAAACCTCAACATTTTAGGCCGCAGCTGCCCCTTCCCACAGGTGGAACTTAGAATCTACCACAGAGCTCTCAGTCGAGATGCTGAAAGGCTGTAAAAAGACAGGGCAAATGAGAAAAAGGACTAGAAGGAAGGCGGTGAAGAAGGATTTTCTCAAGTAATTAAATTTGGGGGAGGAGAGGTTAAGGGGATAGGCACAAGCGGTCACATTTGACGGCATCTTGTGATCTGCAAACTGAGATTAGCTGGAGATGGCAAGCAAGCTGTTGTGGAGCTTAGAAGAAAAGGGCTGGATATCAGTGTGTGAGCCATTAATGTTATGGTGATATTTACGCCCCTGGGACCTGGAGAGATCACCCAAGGAGAAGCTACGGGGAGAAAAAGGCGAAGAACTGAGTACCGGGCTCACAGCAAGACAACACTTTGAGGCTGCATGGAAGAGGAGGAGGAAGTCAAGGGTGCCGAGCGCAAGAGAGGTGAACCAGCTGGGACAGAGGCCAGACTTGCATGCGGGAGCCTGAGTTGCACCACGCAGGAACTACACCCTGGCTCAGCAGCAGGCCGGGAGTCTAACCGTACAATATAGGCCTGCTGAACGAATGAGTGAGGGAGCTGTGGAGTGAGCTAGCATGGCATTTCTAGAATTCGTACTTGACGGGGGAATAATGGACATATGTGCTACAGCTATGACGACCTTACAAAAGGGGGAGCTGAACAAGGGACACTGTGAACTTACCTTTGTTTTGTTTTCATACACACCAAGAACAGCACATTTTATTGTACTTTCTACTCATTAATAAAATACCACGCCAATTTAATAATGAAATAGGTCATGTGAAATAATCAATAAAACCTTCACAGATCAGAGTTCGTTAACTTCACTTGTTTAGACTAGGGAAAATGTATTCAACCCTTAGAAGTCCAGAAAGCAAAGAAGTATCACAATGCTATACAAAAATACAATAATGACCCGAAATATTTTCACTGAAATACAACAGATAAGCTGTAAGCTATTATCTTTCAGAAAAGAAGCAGCCCTAATGAAGTAGATTTTTGAAAATTGTCATACGGGTAAGCTCATTAGTTGCAGTGAAAGTTCCCCCTGCTGATCCAGGAGTATCTAATGGCCAAGATTTGTTATGTCTCAAAAAACAAAGGTACTTTTTAATTCATGAGATAGCTCACGAAGGAGGTTTCAAATTGGGAAACTTTTAAATAATGACATATAAGAGCACCGAAATACGCTAAAGCAAACCGACTTATTTCATCCAAAACATCACATTTATTCCTCTCAAATCGCATGCATTAATAGGGTAATGTAAGCACAGAAAGAACTTGTGCTCAACATTCACCCACACTATAAAAAATTCTCTCAGCGATGGCTATTCCGTTTCAAATATGAAGTGTGCTGCTCCCTGTGAGACGCATTAGCGGTATCTGCTGACCCATCCACATATGCGTTCCTCCGCCCTAACAGATGGAAACTGAAACCCCCAAGGCCTGGGCTGCCCCACAGAAACAGCAAAAAAGAAAACAAACAGAAGAATCTAATTACCAAGTTACAACCCTGTAAGACCTTATGAAAATTAGTTTTCAAAAGCAAAATATTGTACTAGTTGCACAGAATTGCAAGTACAATCAAATGAGTCACGATAGATCAATGATATTTCAAAAACTTAATTCACAAGCGAAACCTGCCAGAAGATAAGTTCTAAGATAAAAACTACATCTGCAAGAGAAGTATGTTCAAGCTTCTGGTTCAGTTGTACAGGGAACAGGGAAGGGGGGGAAGCGATCAGAAACAAACCGCTATTAGCAGAAAACGTTTGTACTACTTTTGCTCCTGCCCCAGACCTAATGTTGTTGCCAGAAGCTATTAACTACACAACTATCTTCTTGCTAGGAGAAGAAAAACTTCCTCTATTTTTCAAGACACTTTGGACCACTTGTTCACTTACCAGTTTACTTATCAAGTTTACTGTTCATCAAGAACACCTATTTTCAATTCTTTTTCATTATGTTAATTCAAATTTTACCCCCAAATTTCAGAAATCTCATTCTAGGAATGTCGTCTCTCCTAAGTTAAAAAACCAATCATTTAAAAACTATTTTGAGTAACATGGAATTATATTTCATTTTTTTCCTCTATGCCCTTTGGCCCTATCTCACATGGTTTAATATAAGAAAATAATGTGAATCATTTTCATTTTTAAATTACACACACACACACACACACATACACTCTTATACCAAGCACATTTTAGTAGTATAAAGACAAAGTAAGTAATTCAATTATCATTAGAACACTGGAAGGCAGGAGTGAAAAATAGTTAAAAGTTTCGCTTTGATATTAAAAATCCAAATGAATATTTCCAGCCTCCACCACGTTGTGTGAAAATTGTACTTCAAAAAAAGTGTCAAAGACTATCTTATCTTACCTAATCATATGCCTTTACGCAGATAAATTGCTACAATGACAATTTTATATAAGGAAGAACAATTTAAATAGGGTAGGGAATGGTAAAAGCAAATTTTTTGATTCAAGTAGTATTCATTATAATATGGAAGAATAAAGTAACCTTTAAGTTGACAAATTCCAAATTTAAGATGGAAATAAACAAATTGCAAAATATTTTGACAGTACCAATGACCAGCGTGCAACACAAAAACAGTACAGAAAGTCCACCATTTCCAGTGAGTTAACTTTCAAAATGCACATGCGTACCTCTGTGTATCTCCATACAAATGTGTATTTGTAAACGGTTGACGTGAGCCAATTAAAGTCCCCCACTACAGGATCAATGTGATGTACAAATAAAAACTAGACTTTCCAAGTGGTCAAAAAAATTACATTTAATTGTATTGTCACCAAGTATTATTAACAGGTCTTCTTTCTATGTCCCCTTATAACCTGATCTGAACCCACAGTTGGGGCCAGAAGCAGGTTAGAAAGGCGTGAACTGATCTCCGGAAGCTTGGAGTCTCTGAGGACAGGGGAGATAGGACTTGCCCTAACAGGGGACACGTTACCAGTGCTTGGCTCAGATACCAACTGTCCCCCAGATGCTTGTGGGTGACAGTAAATCAAAGGAACATGACACTGGCCACCAGTGGAGCAGGGTTAGCAGCAGACATGGGGCTGAAAGGTACTCACAAATTTTAAACTCCAAGACATCAGCTTTTTAAACATAGGGCTTCATTACCTAATCAAATGAAACTCATAGCTCCAATAAGGACAAGTCATAAAACAAATGTTCTACAACTTCGATTTTTAAAATAATATATTCAGTATAAAAATGCTGTGACAAAATAGCAAATATGCCCAAACAAAAGGCATCATTATATATATTTTCTGTCTTTAAAAACTGAAGACCCAGAACAACGAAATGTTTTTATAAAAGCACAAACCTCTGCTGGCTTTGTCCAAATGTTCCAAATCACTCACAAAATTCAGAATATCACGGTACTTTTCTTCACATATTTCCACCAGAAAATGAAGTAGTGTTGTCTTCTGATCTGCTGATTTTGTGTCCTTTAGCTAAATAGGATGAGAGGTACAAAACAACAGCGTCAAACATACTTTGATAATCTGCCTATTCAAATGATATTAATGCCATATTTTGGAGATAAGAGTAAACGAGTAGTCAAGCTACTTAATTCTGTTTTTGAACAGTAAATACTTAAATACTCGAAAAGCTACTTTTTACGTATTGTTATTTGGTCAAAGCCATTAACATTAATTGAAAAAAGGGAATTAAGTTTAATCCAATCTGGTACATGACATTTTATGGAAAAAAAAAAAAGGTAAGTACCTAAGGAAGCACAATAATCTGAAAGGCAATTCAATAGTGTTTTATAAAACAGCCTGCGTTTGATCGTTTTTTCACCCGATGCACTCGGGTAGGATGCCCACTCTTTACTGTGGGAGCTGAGGACAGGGCAGACGGCACAGCCGTTCCTCAAGAAGCCATTTAGTGCAGAAAACAAAGAACCAAAATACGTATTTACCCTGGTGTGACGAAAGGTACAGTAGAACGAAGCACAAGGTCCACTTAGGAAGATGTGACATCTAAATTAAACACTGGTAGAGAGGGCGTCGTATGGGGTCAGGGAAGAAAAGAGAAAAATCAAAAGCTCACGACCGCAGGCAGCAGGCGCAGCTTCTGCGAAGGGCCCTGGACGAGGAAGAAAACGGCCCATCTGAGGAGTGTGCAGGGCTCCACCGTGCACGCGTGTGTCCGGGAGGGCAAGAAGGTGGAGGAAAAAGATATAAATCTGGAAGGACAGAAAAGTAAAGAAAAGAAAAGGTAGGCCATGCAATGGCAATGGGGAGTGCTGGAGCAGCTGGGAGGAGCAGAGGTGCACTCAGCCCCTGCAGGGCAGTGTGGCTGCAGGACAGCAAGGGGTCACGGAGGCAGGAAGAGAGCTTTAAAGAGCTGCAGCAGTGATCCAGGCCCGGGGGCTGAGGCCACGCTTGGGGGAGACAGGTAATGGGACAGTGGGCCATGCCAACTCAGGCGGTGCCATGCACTGAGAAAAGACAGACAGGGTGAGAACAGCTTGGGTGAGGTGGGCAATGAAAAATCCATTTCAGTTACGAACAAGTTGAGTTTGCAAATTTTAAGTAACACCTAAGTGGAAATGTCCAAGAAGAACAGATTTACGTAGGTGTACAATGGTGTTTCTCAACTCTTTTTCGTTACTGCCTAGCTAAGGTGCTTTCTAAGATTTTTTCCCCTCATTGTTTGCACCCGTGGAATTTTTAAACCGCAGGTACACTGTACATAGGTTCATGTACTGTATGTATATCTGCGCTTTACAAAGAACAACAATAAGACAGTTTTGCTCACCAAGAACAATTTTTTACCACTTAGAAGGGGATAAACTGTTGAAAATCCCTCAGGGGATTGGACAGGTCTAAGAGCATCAGTGTGTGAGCTGATAGCCCCAAAAGCTGATCAAATACACTCAAACAGACACACAAAATAAAACGAAGAACAGAGGCCTGTAGATCAGAACGGACCCGTCTTCAGCTGAAATAGCCAAGGAATGCAAGCAGAAAAGGTGATTGAGCTAAAATCTAAGCAACAGATAAAAAGTTTGCTTGCGTTCCGTGTCGGCACTGGGGGAAGGAGCTGCCTGGGAGCCTGACACACAGACCACCCAGCAGTGCTCCCTGTACCCGAGGAACCATCCAGGGCTGACACAGGGGTGAGAGGGGGGAAATCACTCTGCAGACCAGTATTTCATTTAGAGCTGCCGGCTTCACTGAGACAGCTCTACCTGTTTTTTTCACCCCCAAAATTTCCCACTTTAAAATGTATTTGAGCCCTGTCTGGGTGGCTTAGTTGGTGGAAGCACCATCCCGAAGCCAAGAGGTCGATCCCTGGGTCAGAATACAGACCTAGGTTACAGGTTTGATCCTTGCCAGTGTGTGTTTGGGAGGCAACCCATCGATGTTTCTCTCACAGCAAGGTTTCTCTCTCTCAAATCAATAAATATATGCTTGGGTCAGGACTAAAAATAATCATGTACGTGTAAGTCTATATATAAGTAGATATCCATACGTAAGATTTTTACAAATTCTACTATCACTAAATAGATCATTATTAGAAGAAAAGTAAGTTAATGTACAAGTATGGATGCAATGCTGTGCCATCATAAATATGGATACACACTACAACTTAATAAAAAAACTGGTACATTCCTGGAACATACAAGTACTTTTCTAGACAGCCTGACTTTCACATGACTACCAATGTAACAGGGTCAAGTGCTATGACGACCTACCCAACACACAAACTAATATTGAATCACTATGTTGTACACCAAACTAATACAATATTGTACGCCAACTATACTTTAAAAAAATAAAAACTGCCCTGGCTGGTAGCACAGTGGATAAGGCGCCGGCCAGCGAACCCAAAGGTCGCAGGTTCAATTCCCCAGTCAGAGCACATAACCAGGTTGCAAACCAGGTCCCCAGTCAGGTCTGTGGCTGGAGGCAGGTGAAACGCAACCAAACATTGATGTCTCTCTCCCTCTCTGCCTCTCTCCCTCCCCCTCTTTCTAAAAATAATGAAATAAGATCTTTAAATAAATAAATAAAAGCTGACTCATGACATTTTAAAAGCTGATATCAACATTTAATCCATTATTTATTGCCTTTTAAAAGGAACAAAGATCACAAAATCCAGCTGGGTGATTTGAAAGAGTATACTTCAAAAGAACGACCTGAGTGCTAGCTAGAGTCATGGTCACTAACTAACGTGGTTGACCTGGTAACCTTAGAACATATCTTTAACTGGTTGCATAGCCTGTGGCAAGTTACTGGACCTCAGTTTCCACGGAAGTAAAATAATACAAACTTGACAGCGGAGAACTCTTTAATTCATTTTCCACTTCAAAAATATTAAGTATGCAATCTAGTGGACTTAGTTTTGGTAGACCCAGCAAAATCTAATTTAAAACAATAGTGAGATAAAAGTGAAGAAACCTAGGTATAATCTCAGTTCAGAAGTTATTTTTGAATAACTTGAGCCAGTTACAATCTTTCTGAGTTTCCGTTTTTACATATGCTGAGAATGTTAACCCAATTTATAAAAATTATCTCTCAACCATATAACTTCATTCATGGTATCATCTTTGATGGATAAGGCCAGATTAAAAGTAGTGAAATGTCACAAATAGTCATCTTTTGTACAATCAAGAGTTAGCATAAAAGCTGTCTTATTTTCTTTTTTTAAGTACCATCCCAGTAGCTCTTTATTCCTCACCTTTACAGCAGTGACTACCTGGGGAATCCCGTCCCTTCTGTGGACACTCAGCTCCTGTCACCAGTTTGCACCATTCCATATCACGCTCCTTTCACATTAAACTAGATACATGACCTATGTGGTTAAGTAAAGCACCATCTCTTCCTCTCTAATCTGTAGAGTCTAGAAAGTGCTCCAGGACTATTTGTAATATAGCTAAACAGCCAGCAACTAGCTAGATGAATTGATATAATATATATCAATATGATCCAACAATAATCAGCTGGATCAATCTTGATCTTTATTCATGAGCAATAAGAATTCTGAATTAAAATTCTGGCAATACTATAATTTGCACAGCATCAACAAGTTTACTGAATGTTAAGTATGCCGGTCTAATACATTCAAGTAGTTAGCAACAGTCATAAAGCTAAACACTAATTTATAGAGCAGGTTTGTATCTTATTTGTACATTGAAAACATCAACTGAATAGAAAGTAGGATATTGGTAACAGTTTAATGTTAAAAAGAATACTGTGAACATAAAAGGAAGCAGAATTCGCCTATTCTTCCAAAATCTATTTTTAACAATTGTGATAGTAAAAAAAAAAAAAAATAATAATAATCATGCAAACTTCCAGTAAATAAATTTGAACTTAGCCCTGATTGGTGGCACAGTGGATAAGGCACCAGCCTGTGAACTCAAAAGTCACTGGTTCGATTCCCAGCCAGGGCACATAACCAGGTTGCAAGCCAGGTCTCCAGCTAGATCCGTAGCTGGAGGCAGGTGAAAGGCAACCATACATTGATGTCTCTCTCCCTCCTCTCCCTTCCCCTCTCTCTAAAAATAATAAAAAACCTTTAAAATTAAAAGTAAAAGAAATAAATTTGAATTTAAATCTAATAAATCAGTTCAACTAAGAAACACAGAGGCCATTTGTTAATAATACATGGTGTCTCGTTTATAAACTATGTGGCTTCACATTCCAGGCCACACATTTTATTCAGGTCCTAACATTTTCAGAAAAAATTCTCTACTTCTGTCATGGTATTCTTCCTGCCTCAACTACCCTATTCCCTCCCTCCATCCCCAAATCAAAAAACAAACAAACTTCCAACAGCATGAAATCAAACAAAATCTTTACATGCTGCTCAAATTTTTCACCTTTTAGATAAACATTAACAGGAAGGAGGGCACACTCTAGTTCTAAAAATGTCTCATACAAACATTACCGTGATTACACTAGAAGAGGAACACATGGGAGACAGTGGTAACTGCTGAAGAGAACAACTTGGGCACAAACTGTAATGCTAACCTCTGGGAAGAAATGAAGACAAAATATTTGCTTTGAAAATTCATTTAGGTTTAAAAATATGTTTTATTTAAATTTAACAGACATTGCTTGACAGGATTCCTTTTGTATTATTGTCACGAGATCTATCTTCCTGATGAGTAATCATCACTGTTAAGTAGAATTTCTTATTTATATATTGTTTCTTAAAGGCACATTTAATGTGGCATAGATGTCAAATAAACAAAAAGATAGATGGACTTTCTTCAACCGCTCTGTTCATTCCAGACAAAATTCTGTTAAAAGCGGATCCTGTAATAAATCATGGCCTCGTTGTCAGTCTGGAGCAGAAGTTCTTTGCTGCTACAAAGCAAGGTTTTGCAGTATTTCTAAGGTGTTCGGCACAAATTTGTATGATTTTTAAAGAATAATCCATTCTTTCAGGCACAATGAAGAAAATTCCTAAAATATGTTAATTCAAAGACTGTAACCCTTTACTCTTTGATAATAAAACTTTTATCTTATGATTATTAAATTAGTAATTCTCCTCTCATTATGTTACTCTAATCTATGTTTCCAAATAGCACTGTTTCAAATGTTGTAGATGTTGCTGACCACCAGAAAAAATGACAAAATTCTGAGCATCAGTAACGACCCCATGAACATTCTAGAAGACCATGACTTGCCAAGAGTATGAATGCTGAGAATGACAGCAGCATCTCTTTTCTGTGGCAGTTATGATGAGTCAAAAATATATGTTTAGTACTTAAAACACCCATTATATGCATTATTTATTTTTAAAGATTTTATTCATTATTTTTCAGAGAGAGAGAGAGAGGCAGGGAGAGAGGCAGAGAGAGAGAGAAGCATCAATGTATGGCTGCCTTTCACCTGCCTCCAGCTACGGACCTGGCTGGAGACCTGGCTGGGAATGGAACCAGTGACCTTTGGGTTCACAGGCTCTATGCATTATTAAGGAGGTAAAATAAAAATATATTTGTGAGATCATGCAGTGAGCCCCACCTCACAGCCGCTATCTGCACCCATGTCTGTGTGACTTCAAAGCTCTTAATCACTACAAACAGTTTCTCAGCAAAAGTCTTCTCCTAATTAGTTTTATTATGCATCAAAAAAATAAAATAAAATTCTCAAAAACACAGTGGACAAAAATAATGGTAAGACAAAAGTGCGTTAATGCAATTTAAAATAATGAAGCTCTGTAACCTGAAAATCCTATCCTGGAAAGCCTCTAGAAATGAACATCCTCTACCCTCAGGCCATATCTAGTCCTGAGTGCATAATATTCTTTCTATTGTTTTTTAAATTTTATATTAGTAAAATGCCACTTGAATACTATAACTCAAACAGCAAGTATTTCCACATTGCTAGTGTATTAGTGCTGACATAATATATGACTATGGTTTAAAATTATCTATCTGTAAAGTTTAACCTTTAACAGATTTTAAAAAGTATTCATAATAACATCATCTTTCATCTTAAATCCTTTGCAGGATAAAGCATTTGTATGTGTATGAAATGGCATCTCTGAATAAAAGTTAATTATTCACACAAAAATGGATGTGTAAATACAAACTTCCAAAGAATGTGTCATAATTACTCAGCTAAGAAGTTGAAAAACTCAAGTTCACTAGAGAAACCAGCCCACAATTATAGGACAGGTAATATTTTCTGATATGCATAAACACATTAAAAATAATCGCTCCCTAATTAGGTTTTTCAAAAAGATGATGTAGCCCCTCAAAGTTAATGGGATTAAAAATATTAATATGAATAGAATAATTAATGTGACAAGAATAAGATATGTATCTGGCATTGCCATAACCATTTTCAATGCATATAGTAAAACTTTATAATGATTTTAAAGATGGTTAGAAGTCAATAAGTAATAGGTAAAATAGGTAATTAGATACATTTGTGGCATTCAAATATAAAATTTTAATATTTTGCTTAACTTTCATTTTAAAATAAAAGAGTGTTAAAACATTATCTAAGCATTAAAAAATCCTGTAGAAGGACAAATACCATATGATCTCACCCATTACAGGACAATAATGAACAAAACTAACAACAAGCAAAACAGAACCAAACATGAATACAGTGAATAGGCCTTCAGTGGGCAGGTGGAAAGGGGTTGGGGGGAGGGGGGAGGCAGAGGCAAAGAAGGGGAGCAGCTTAGACAAGAACCTAGTATAAAGGAACCATGGACATGGACAACAGGTGGGATTGACTTTGGGGGGAATGGGTGGGTGGGGAGGGGGACAGAGGGGAGCAAAAAGGGGATGGATGTAATACAACAACAATAAAATTGGCTTTACTATATACTCACAGTGATACTTTTTCTAAATTGTATTTTTAACATATTTCTCTTGAATTTTAATAAGTATAGAAACTTGAATATGAAAAGCATTTTAGTAAAAATTTAGCTATTACATTATCTACTGTTTTCTTCAATGTTTTGTTTACTTATACTAGCCCCCTATTCCACAGATTTAAAATAGCTCAATATCCACAGTTAATACAATGGATCAAATACATTCATTTTAAATTAAGTGATTTCTTTACATTCTATGATTTTAATTAAGACTCCTACTGAATTCCAAGATTGCAGCAGAGTAGGGAGAGCTACACACACCTCCTCCCAGGACCAGATTGGAATGACAACTAAATTACTGAGTAACCATCTTGAATCAGCAACAGAAGACCAGCTAACGTGAAGTGTTATAACCATGAATTTAGAGCAGCCGCATGGAGACTAGTAGGAAGGGTGGAGGCAAATGAAGCTGGCCCGGCTCCCAGAGGCAAAGACTGAGGTCCCAGAGGAAATCTCAGTTGCAGGGCGCGCTCCCCCTGACACGTGTGGGGTGTAACCCCCAAGCTGACTGTCCAGCCCAGAGCACCAGAGCCCAGAAGAGGTGCCCCAAGAGGTGCCAGTAAAATTGTGATAAGTGAAGGGGTTTCTGTTGCCAGGGAGACAGGAGCCTGCTAGATACACAGGCATCCTCTTAAAGGCCAACACACAAAATTTTGTTCATGGCCACTGGCCCTCCTCTCCCTAGGAGGGTGGAGGGAACCAGAGTTGCAGGAGGGTAGTTGAAGATTTCTGGCTCTGGGAGAGAGCTGTAGGGTCAGCCACTAGGATCCCTGCGCTGAGTCACTTTACGGCACCGCAGATGCCATCCTTCTGGGTGGATACTCCCCTCCAGGGGACATCAGCCTGGAAGAAATCTAGAGCCCCACAGGCTGGACTCCCACTTGCCCCAACTTGCAGAGGCTGCACCCTAAGGAGTCAGCTGCCTGCGTCAGGGGAGAGCTCTGGGCAGGCGCAGGGGGTGTCAGTCACTAAGTTCTGTGGCTTTGGGGTGGGAGTGATTCCCCCGCAACCTTCTCCCGCTCATGGGCGATCCAACAGGGTCATCCTCTGAACAAGGAGCAGACCAGACTCTGGGCTCTGGCTCCAGAGGCCCCCTGCCTGGCAGAATCTGGGACACACTGAAATTCTGTGACACTGGGCCGGGACCCCGCTCACACTCCAGGGACATTGACAGGCACCTTCCCATCATGGGATGTCCACTAGCCTCACCCTCCTGACTCCCAGACGGCCCACCCTGCTGAGCTCCCACACTTCCCTACACATGTGGCCCTAGGACAGGGGCCACTGTGGCTTCGCATGCCCAACAGAAGCAGAGTCCCCATTCACACAGCCAAACCTTGGACTGTTTGGGGTGATAAACTGCTGGGCTCATCCTGGCGACTCCATGAGGCCCAGCTCCTTTCTTCCCTGCACGGTAGGCTGGGCAGGATGCTGTCAGCAACAATGTGGGCTACTCCCAGTTGGGAAACTGCTGTCCCCCAACTTAATTAGGCTCACTTTGTTCCCTCCTCTGTTCTTACTGATTGCCTACTCTGACCATTTGACCATAAGAGGTTGAATATCTGTCCATGCATTGGACATCTGTAAATCTTCTCTCATGAGGTCTTTTGACCATTTTTTAACTGAGCCATTGTTTTCTTATTGTTCAGTTTTAAGAGTATTTTGTATATACTGCTCCACACAAGCCCTGATCAGTTTTGTTTTTTTTTTTTCAAAGATTATCTCTCATTGTGTGGTTTCTCTTTCAATCCTCTTAACAGCATCTTTCACAGGCCAGTTTATAATTTATAAAGTCCAACTTACCTATTTTCTTTCATGGATCTTGCTTTTAATGTGTAAGCTAAAAAGTCCTCACTAAATCCAAGATTGTCTAGATGTACGTAGTCTTATGTTATTTTCTATCAATTGTTTAGTTTCGCATTTTAGATCTATGATCGAGTTTAAGTTAATTTTTCAGAACAGTATAAAGTCTGTGTCTAGATATATATTTTTAGCATGAATATATCTGGTCTCTCCAGCACCATTTCTTTTTAAAAAGACTCTTCTTTTTCCATTCAACTGTCTTTGGTCCTTTGTCAGGGTTAGTTGACTACATCTGTGTGGGCCTACTTCTGAGGTTGCTATTCTGTTCCATTAATCTATATATTTTTTCCCCAATACCAAATGCTTTGATTACTGTAGGTCTATTAGTAAGTGTTGAAGGCGGATAATGTCAGTGGTCTGTGTACTTTTTCTTTATTGTTATGTTGGCTATTTTGGGCCTTTTACATATCTATGTATACTTTATAATCAGTTTGCCAACTTTCACAAAATAACTAGGATTTTAATTGGGATTTCAGTTAATATATAGGTCAAGTTAGAAATAAGTGACATCTTAACACATTGTTGACTGGCAATTTTATACACAAGTTAACACAAGTGCAAACACAAGTTAGCTTGTTTAGCAAACTACATCCATCTGTTCATTAACACATTGTTGACCCACAATTTTATAGCAAAAGCTAATGCAAATGCAAATGCAAGCACAAGTTAACTCATTATCTGTCAACAACATTAGGGCTTGAAAACATGAGTTTTTTAGGACTGGTCAACAGTATGTTAAGATTACCAAATATTATTTCCATGAACACAGAATATATATATATATATTTCTTTATCAAACCTATTTGATTTCTTACATTACTGTCTTATAGTTTTCCACATACAGATCTTATACATACTTGGTTATATTACAACCTAAGTATTAAAACTTTTGTGCTAATGTAAAGATATTATTTCTTTAATTTCTAATTCTAAATACTCATTGCTAATATTAGGAAAGCAAAAGACCCTTTATGCCAACCTCATACTTAAAACTTTGCTGTAACTGTTCTTTAGTTCAGAAAGTGGTTTTGTATTTAATTTTTGTGTGTGAGGTAAGGATTTTCTTAATAGGCAATTATTTCAACTATGAACAGAGACAGTTTTGTTTTCTTTTTAATTTCTTCCAACTATGTATACCTTTTTTTTCCTTTTCTAGTCTTATTGCATTAGCTCAGATTTCTAGCACAAAGTTGATCAGGAATTGTGAAAGGAAAGATCCTTCCCTTGTTCCTGATCTTAGGGGAAAAACATTGTTTTCTACTGTTAAGTATAATGCTAGCTGTAGTTTATAATACCAATCTTCATCAACTTCAGAAACTTACCCCCTATTTTTAGTTTTTGACATTTTATATCATTAAAAAGGGTAAATTTTTATTAAGTAACTTTTCTGCATATTTGATATAATTAAATAATTTTCTTCTTAGCCTGTTGATGATGATGGATTAATTTACTAATTTCCACAAGCTGAACTAGGCATTCATACCTGAAATAAGTGCAATTTTGTCATGAGTTATACTTTTTAAAAAAATGTTATTGATTTTAGAGAAGGGGAAAAAGAGAGGAAAATATCTATTCACTGTTCCACCGATTTATGCATTCATTGTTTGGTTCTTGTAGGTACCCTAACCAGGCATCAAACAGGCAACCTTGGCATATCAGGATGACACTAACCAACTGAGCTACACAGCTGGGGTCGGGTTGTAATTTGCTACACATACTGTTGGTTTTGATTTGAATATACGTTTATGAGAGCTGTAATGTCTTTGGTTTTGGTAGACACCTACTTCATCACCATATTCTTCTCCTCCACCTTAAAATCAATGTGCATAAACACCTAGGAAAGTAGACAATAATGTTGCATGTTTTGCCTCTGACCCCCAAAGTCTAGAAACAACACAGACCATTGATAAAAGATAGCCAGATAATAAGCTTCCTAGAATATCAAAAAAGAAAATAAAAGCATCCTGTTTAATTTATATTTCATTTATAAAAGGATGGCAGGTAAGACCTGGGTGCAACCTCTGACTCATAGTAGCTGTTGATGAGCAAGGTGTTGAGGATTCTGAAGCTGCATGTGAGAGAAAGGGGTTTGGGCAGATTAGCAATGCCTGTCACAGAGCGGTGAGAGCTACCACACAAGTGGTTTATTTGTTGACTGGATGTATCATCATTCCATTAAAATAATAATTCTATTTTCCAATGTTTAATTACAATTGAAAAACCAATCAGAGAGAATAAGAATAAAATTTACCAAAAACACTAGTTAGTAAAGCCAATTCTGTTTCTTGGAAAATGCCATACATTAAATGTGTTAATGAATGAGTCAAAAGGGGTTAAGAATCTAAATAGTTTCACATTGCTTAGGAAGTCAGTATTTCAGTGATTTAATTGCTGGATATAAAATAAGAATGGCATTTATTATCTGCAAGTCTTGGCCAAAAGCTGCCTTACTTTCAACGGGTGCCAAATTCACTAGTGTGCTTTTGCCAATCTGATAAAGAATAAAAATTTCTCTCAAGTTCTTCTAAAACACGGACAGCAGATGGAACAATGGATTGGTTTGGTAGAAGTCTTTCTTAAAAATAGTTCCCTACATACATTGATGTTTCTCTCCTTCTTTGCCTCTCTCCCTTCCCCTCTCTCTGGAAATAATAATAAAATCTTAAAAAAAAAAAAATAAAGGTCCCTAAAGGAAAAGGTGACATACAAGAATCAAAATTAAATTTGTGTGACCCTGACAGGTAGGCATAATACAAACTGCCTTTTAACAGGTAGATGTATTTGTCTCCTGCTTTTTATAATCACTGAAACTACCTGTACAAGGTAGGGCCCTACAAAGTGACTCAGGACACTGGCCATCAACTTATTTCAGTTCCACTGTGGTCCTCAAATTCGTATTCTTTTATGTCCTTTTTTTTTTAAATTTCAAAATAGTGTTTAGCTTGGCAAAAAAGAGAATTGATGGGTTTTGGAAAAACTCTCCCCGCTCACCATCCTGCAGTGAAGAAGTAAATTTGTTTCTTGTTTGTCTTGTTTTGTTTTGTGTTGACTGTTTTTGCTTTTTTTTATGTTTGTTGGTTGGTTCCAGACCACCAATCAAGGATCTTCCAGTTGGGAAAAAGGAAGTAATCAGAAGACAGATAAAGTGATTCTCAGTTCAGTCAGCGCATTATAACCCAGGACTTAAAACAAAAAATTTAATGCCACTAAACAGGATTCGCATCCACACATGCTGAAGTAATCTGAGGTGGGCTAACATATGAGTATTTTCTTTTTAATTTAATTTTACTGTTGTTGTATTACATCCATCCCTTTTTTGCTCCCCTCTATGAGTATTTCTTAGGTATAGTATTCCCAGTTGAGAATCACTGTCCTACAGGAGGAGCTGTTTACCATTTCAGGAAATCACTGACTAGAGTTGGTGGAGACATTAAAGCAAAAAATAAGTTCAACATTTTTTCCTACAAAAAATATCTTCCCCATCACAAATTTGGTGAACTTATTCAATTTTGTCCTGTGCTTGTAGAAGGAATAAACAGAAGATGAGATAAAGTTTCCATATACTAGAAAAGAGAACTTAGACAAAAGTCAATTTTGCACGACAGCCCTCCATACCTTTATCATCTAAACCCCTAGCACCCACAGCCCATGATTGCGCATCCTTTGATGACTACTCTTTGTGATGAACTCATCACCTTTTTATTGCGGGGGAAGAGAAGGCTTGCTACAAAGTGATACTGTGTATAAATTTACAGCTGGACCAATGGCTATTTGTTTCTGCAATTTCCCCTAAAAAATAGCACAAATTCTAATTTAAAAAATTAGTTATTACAGTTGGCAAAGTCTTCCAAAATTTATACCTACTGTCCTAATGTAGGAAGTTAGTTTAATTACCTAGAACAAAGAGCTACATTTTACAGCTCCAGCATTCATTTGTATTCACTGAGGTGATCTGTTATTCAGAGCATTAGGAAACACTACTAAACACATGTTACAGTTACTGCATGTGGATTGATAATATCAGTTTTTATATTTACAAGTTAAAGTCATCTCATGCATTTTTAATGCAGGGTTGAACTTTGATAGTTGGGTCAACTTATTCTTTTGCTAGATCTACTTGGGACCAAAAGATCTTAGTCTTACAGACAGATTTTTTAGAGTACAAACTTCAACACTTACCACATATGAATTTTTTCTAGGTGTTAGGTTAGCTGGCTAGATACTAATAAAGGAGCAAGAAGCAAAACTGGCTAAGCTCAATTAGGTAGGGGACCGCTGCAACCCTGCACTCCGGACCTAATCCTGGAACTGGGCAGGAAGACTCAGTCACTGGTCATTAGTGGGTATCTCCCAGGGAGAGAGGCGACAGCAGGGGAAATCTGTCTGCTGGGCACCTGTGCAGAAGCCAAGATGGTGACCAGAACGAGGAGGTGTTTGATCTGGGAAAAAGAAGGGATAGGTTAGGGAGATAGGTTAGGGGGAAGACCCAGCGCAAGCCCACAAAGGTCTAGGAAATGGATTGGTTAGGGGTAGGGTCCAGCACAAACATGCAACGAATTGGGAAAGAGACAGGCTGCCTGGAAAGCCCAGGATAATATAATCAAAACTTAACAAAGGCCTCTTGCTCAGTAACGCATTCATTTGCCTCTCCGTCCCTTCACGGTTCCCTCTGTACAGCAGCCGTGCCGGCCTGGAGCCACAGGGCTCTGAGTGCAGGCCTGGCACACAGCACGCAGCGGGCAGGGCACAGCCGGGAGCAGGTGAGCTGCCCAGAGGGCGATGGAGACTGAACTGGACTCGGCTGTGCCACGGACTGAATCAAGGGCACAGAATTTCTGGACCCCAACCCTTCTTCTGGGCTTGGTGAAGGCAAGGCTGGGCTCCTTCCACAATGGATGGATGGAGCAATCTTTTATTTCTACTCCAACAAATTTTACCACTATACCTCATCCTCTCATTCGAAGGTCATTGAAATGCTTTTCTCCTGACTCTGTGGAAGGACCCCATTTCTACTGGCAACATCGGAAGGCATTCTGGTTAGGCAAGAACCTACCATTTGCTGGTGAAATTTCTAAGGAGATATATATATCCATTTCATCAATAAATTTCCTAGAAAAATAGACTATCATCTCAAACTACCTATTACCAAGCTTTTACCTTGAGTCTAGTCATATCTCTGGAGGACGTTCATGAATAAAGTAGTCTGTCCATTGTCCTAAATTACAGGTCTAAGTAAGGTCAATCCATTTAAAAAGCGATGCTATCATTAAGCAAGGTACTAATTCCATTTGACTACAAGTAGCATTACTGTAACTACAGGCCATATTTCTATCTTACCATGAGGGTTCTCTGGGAGCCTCAGGGCCTAACTGGCCCTGAATGCATACATTGGCAGGGGGTGAGCAAGGGGAAAGAAGGTGAGGAGATGATAGTTGTAATAGTTTCCTTTTTCCCCCATATATTATTTATAAGAACATGGCTTGGTGCCACATTTTTCCTTTATGACCCTACACATGCAAAATTTCTTATGAAGTCCTGCTTTGGCTACCCAGAGAAACTACTATTTTTAGCTCATGAAAACTTTCATAACCATGTTTGCATTTCATTTTTACCAAACCTATGCATCTACTGTAATATTTTTGTTGTTTTTGCCTTTTTTAATTGTTGCCTTTTTACAGTTCTCTCTTTAATTTTTATTAATAGGGTCTAGTTTATGTTTACCTTATATTTCACTTTTATATTTACTTAGCATAAGCTATACTGAATTTTGGGGGCAAGGGAAATTAGACAAACCCTTTTCTCTCTCTAAATTCAGTTATTTTAGTTAGCTATCTCAATTACAAATAGATATAATATAGCTCCTAAAATGTAAAGTATATGGAATTAAAAATATGTGTAATTATTCTAAGCTGTGCAAAGTTAATGAATTTAATATGAATTATCACGGATGATTCGTACTTGAGCTAAGTGTACAAAGGATATTTACCAGTAAAAACTTGAGATACAGACTATTAAATTGCACAGGGTTACCTAGTATGCCTTAACAGATTAAAATATAACCCTGTCTTTCTACTTTGAAGTAAATTTGAAATTTCATGTGTGGGGACTTATGATCAAACCAAATGCTTTATACTCAGTGTGAAAATTCAATCAGAGTTGTGAAAGATCAAACTGCTACTTATGATAAAAAAAGAAAACATGATGAGATATCATCTTGTTCAATATAAGCTTTCAACTTGACGTGTAGGCTAATAAAAAAAATATGAAGTTCTACTATTTATTTTGTTTCTTGTACAACAGAAGTCTCCTAAGAGGGATGATTAAAATATCCAGTCTCATTGCCTGAAAATACAGACAACTTTATTATCTGGAGACAGATTAGCTGGTTTGCAGATTGACTATAGTAAAAAAAATAACTGCATGCACTGCATTTGTAAAAGATTTTTAAATTACCATGCATCACCGACTGTATCTCAATATGAGAGGATGTCTATTTTCGACTACATGATAACTAAGAAATCCAACATTGTTTCTACTGCACTGTTACTCAACAGCTATTTATTGATTACTTACTATATACCAAACACTGTTAGGCTAGTCCACCTCATTAATCTGACCTAATCTCTCCTCAACAACTCTCTTTTGAGAAAGGCAGACAGCAGGGCATGTGGTCAACATTTTGTGAGTTGGCCACAGTTTTGAGATGTAAAATCTAAAGAGAAACAGAAACCTGGCACCAGGAAACAAACACTAGGAAATCCGTGAATTTAACTTCTGTTCCACCTTGCTTTCATCCTGTTTTTCTTCCTTTAGGGTGCTTCCCTTCTCAAGGAAAGCCTGATTCCAGCAGCCTACCTTCCATCTTTGTCCTTCAGCTTCCAAGTTCATAATCACCAGCCCCTGACACTTCCCTACATGCTCCTTATTAAATGCGTACACTTCCCTCCATCCCTGTCCCATTCTACCTCAAGCCTCTCTGCTATTACCTTAGCTCAGACCACCAGTAACTTAAAGCACAATGACCATTATGTGGTGGACACTCGAACATTTGCTGCACACTTAAATAAGGCACATCAATCACGTGCTCTTTAAGACACTAAGGTAAACAAGGGGAAGAAAACACCCAAAATCACCGGAACTCCTTCATTTCTGAGCAACCACTTCAAGCATATCAGCAGCCTGGAGTTACCTTTGACCCTTCCCTTTCTTCCTTCACCTTCCATGGTCTTCCCCATCTATGTTCTCAGCTACACTTCCTCTGTCACTCTCCCAGGTCACAGGCTACATGTCAGCCAATGACAGGCCTCTCAGCGTGCTGTCCAATAGAGCTTTCTGCAGTGGTGGGAATGGGTTCTAACATGCTGCCAGTGTGGATGGATATTGATTCACTTGAAACATGGCAAGTGTGACCGAGGAATTGAATTTTTAATTAAGTTTAAATTTTAATTAATTTAAATAGAAACATTTGGCTAATGGTGACAGCGTGGCTTACATTTTTCCATACTGCTATTAGAATTACCTTCCTACAAGATACCCGATCCCATCACTCGCCATACAGAAATAACAAGTCTACATAAAATCTTCAGCATAAAGGAGTGACGTTTGAGGCTTCTCTCGATCGAGATCAATTTACTATCTCATTTTCATTTTCTCTGCTCTTCTCCTATCCAGGCTCCAACTGGGTTGGATCACTCAATGTCCTTACACACATCATGATAAACCTTGTATACACACTGTTGATTCTCGCTTAGAATACTATTTCCTCTCGGGGAACATCCACTCACTCTTCCATATCCAGTTCAAACTTGCGTCCCCCTCTGAATACTTAACTGCCCTCCCTTGGAGGAGCTACGCTCTCTTGTCTGCTGCCCTAACGTTTTGTATATGAGCTCCATTAAGACATTTAATCACAATTAATGGTTGAAATGTAGAAAATATAAAGATTCACACATACAAGGTAAATCCTAATTGCATACATTAAATGAAATGATCGGGTCAAGTCTTTGGCACAACAGTAATAAGTAAGCACTCTATTAATGTGCGAAGTATTTAATACATATGTTATGAATAAAATCATCCGTGCTAGAGATCTTAACAGAAAATAGATGGCTAAGGGAAAAAAAAAAAGAGGAAAATTACAAGATGGAGACGGGAGAGGGAATAAGCTCACCAGGCTTTGATACCAACAGGTGGTTTAGGTTGGGGAACTAATGTAAGTAAAGTCTTGAAAAGTAGCAGGATATTAACTATTCAGCAAACCCATAGCCAAAGCTGAACTTGTTCCTCACCTTCCCTTCCTAACTGGCAACAGCAATAATCAAATTCCTTCATCAGGGGGAGGAGATGTTACCAGGTCACGAACAAGAGAACGCTTTTCTTGTGATGTGTAACTGAGAAGAATTTGTTATGAGTCAATCAATAAAGCACTATTACTCTGACCCATTATTTAGGAAAGAGCTCTCTTACATAAAACATTGAATACATTTGCTGTAGAAAAGGTTTAACCGATAGAAGAACCCAGCAGAAAAAAAAAAAATCTGTAAACTTACAGAATTTTGATATCCTCTAAAATTATATTTAGGGAAAAATATTTCAAGATCTGAGTTATGTTTATTTCTTTATATAATAATAACAAATTCCCCTTAACATAAATCAATTTTACTTTTCTCTCCCTTTCATCTGCTTGGAAAAATTAAGTACAAAGACATATTTAAAGTTAAAGGTAAAAATGTTAGTGGCAATCCTAAGCAATTGTCAATATATACCATAATATATGCAAGTACCTAAATTGAATGACAGTATTTTGATGTCCCATTTCATCTGTTTGAGAAAGCATAGGTTTATGACATAATTTTGTTATTAAGCCAATTCCTTCACTTGGATTTGCAGATCAGAGAAAATTAATGTTTGGATTAGGTCAGAGGTTCACTCTGCGTTTGGGTTCATGGTTCATTGCTGGCTCTTGACAACCAGCACATCAAACTAAAAACCTGCGCGTAATCAAGGATGATATTTTACAAGTAAGAGTGCCGGCAAGTGTGCGTTTTAAAAGAAGAACCCGAGAAAGAAACTCACTTTACAGAGGGAGCTCAGGTTAAACCCGAAGGTCTGAGCGTTCCGGGAGCCGGCGTTCATGTAGTTGCCCAGCAGCAGCACGAGCTCCAGCAACCTGCTGAAGCTGCGGCTCCTGCGGATCTCCTCGCAGGCGGCGCTGACGGCCGCGAGGTCAGGCCTGAGGTTATTCACCTGCTCTTCAAACTGCAGCTTGAAGAGAATGGCGCTGAGCCGTGGCCGCAGCCTCTTCACGTTGCTCATCTGATTGAAAAGAAAACAGCGATTTCCTTTAAAATGCATGGCGTACTCCAGTACTGTAAGCCCGAGAGTGATCGGGGATGATTTATTGGTGTGACAGTACCGAAGAAGCGATGTGTCCCTTCCAACTGATGGCAGGAGGAGAGAAAAACCCTGGTTGTTTTTGTGAGGAATCCAGGGCCATCCTTCAAAAATAATTAACAATTTAGATGCTTAATGAAATGAAAGGTTTAATTAAATGATAAAGTTCAATTAAGTAGTAGAGTACTGTACATATTTTTCACAACTAAATTTAAAAAAGCGGATACAGAGGCAATAAAGTGACGAAGTGTTCCTATCATTCAATTTGTTCAAAACTGAATCACGCTGGGTCATGTTTAAAACATACTCAGAAAGGTGTAAAAGAGGGTTTGTTTTCTTCAAACAGCAATTGCTGTGTTAGAAGCACTGCAGGCTAACAATCCATGTTAGATAGAAGGGGAATAAATAGGTCCCAATTTGTCCCAGGGTGACTTTCTTCGGCCACGCAGGCGTCGATGACTGCAGGCACACCCTGAACCTGCCGAGTCCGAGTCAGGGCGCACGGGCGTCTCCGGGGACAGCAGCGGTGCAAAGCTGTGGGTCTGTTTGGGGCTCGGGCTTGAAAGTGTCATAAAATATCCACAAAGGGCTAGAGGGTCAGCAAGTTGCTGCCTTGAGCTTACGCGTTCTAACAACACATGTAAAGGGAAGAGCCACTTACCTGAAAGCCGGAGACACAGGGCATTTTGTCTATACATGAATTTCTCGACCCAATGTATTCAGAATTTGAGACTTAAAACAGATGGTGAGACAGTAATAGGATAACCCTTGAAATTCAACAACTATTATAAACATCAAAAGCAGTTTCAGGCAAGGTCAGGAAAAATACGACAGACATGACAGGGTTAAAATAGGAACTGGTTCTGTCACACACACCTTAAAAACAAAATGGATAAAAAGCAATGGCTCATGAGGTGTATGGGATGTCTGTTAAGGACACAGAAAGCGATCTACGAATAAAATAAGTGATTATTATTTAAATAAAATATGCCATACAGAAGGGGAAACTTATTGGATCCAATAGGGTAAAACAGACCTTATTTTAAAAGTATAACAATATAATCCAGCAAACTCATCTAAAAAGAATTGAGCAATAAAGAGTTAGTTCTTAGTAGATATCTCTGACACTATATCTCCAGATGGACCAAAATCTTACAATGACTGAAAAGTTTCTTAGCAAATAATATAAATTTCTAATTTACAGCAGTGCTTGCTGCGGATACTTGACATGTGAAATGTTTACATGTATATAGACAAGATTCAAAGAGCTCAACAAATAGTTAATAAGAAATTCCCTCTACATAGTACTTTCAGGAATGTCTCAAATTTTTGTCCAGAGAAAATCGTGGTTTTTTTTTTTTCTCCTAGAAGAGAGTAAAAAGCTAGAAGCTCAAAAAAGACATTTCTTATAGTACGAAGAAACAAAACTAATAATGGTTTTATAGAATAAATCCAAGTAATATAAATTTTTTTAAAAGGTAAGGTTCTATTAGAATAATGTTTGGCTACGAAATGTCTAGTACACAAAGCAGACTTTAGTGGTGGTTGCTTCTCATAGACATTTCATTTGTCTGAAATTGCTGCCAAATAGGCTCACTTTCCTGAAATTTTTACACTTACTTAAACATTGCACATGGTACATGAAGTCTGTCCAGAAAGTATCCCACCATGTATTATGAAAGAGAGGAACGTTTATTAAAGAAGGTACAAGAAACAGTGCACATAGGACAATGACGCTTCAGTCCCCTTCAAAGTAAGCGCCCATGATTCATCTCTGGTTATGATCTTCCTGAGGAAAGCTGGTTCACTGGCAACTGCAGCATGATGCTCCTTCTGCTCTGGTAGCAGAAGATGTGAAACGAATTTTGCCACAACATAAACTTTGCCATGACATGTTTCAGACCCAGATCCTGTGTCAAAATCTCAGGCGCAGCAGCTTTAGGAATCCCCATCAGGTTCTAGTTCTCACACTTCAGTCGCTGATCGTTGTTGACTGCAGCCCATACACAGTCAGCCTTCTCAGATGTTCTTGCTGCAGGCCTTCCAGAATGAGGACCACTCTCAACAGGTTCTCAACTATCTTTGAAGCATCTGTGCCACACTCCATTTGTGCTGGCTGCACTCTTGCATCATCTCCAAAGCCTTCTGAGTCATCCGAAGACTTTCTGCAGGGGAACGTTGAAGCTTCACGCAACATTACTCACTCAGTCATTTTGAATGTGTCAGCCACGCCGTACACATGTTCAGTGTCTACCATCCCCACCAACTAGTAGAGTGAAGCTGTCATTGTTCACACATTTGCATTTCAGTCCACTCCCCTTGGCTGCCCCGTTACAGCAATGTCATGCAATTGGTTCTCGTTATCTTAACAATGGCTTGGACTTTTTCCAGAAAAACCTCATATATTAATATTATAGTGGGGCAATTCTACATAATACTCTATTACTTTTAATATATCCTCTAGAATAATAAGAAGTACAAAAGAACACTCACTTGAGTACATATACTATGGCCGTCCAGAAGTTTATAATGAGCCCTTTGGAATCTGTTTTCAGTCTATGCCCTTGTTCATGATCATGAAGTTAGGTATTTAGCATTTTGCAATAAACATGAGAAGGAACTCTCCAGTATTCTGTGAAAGCCATTAGCATGACAAAATATATTAATTTTAACATATTGCATATCAGGACACTACTTTGTGAGAGAGAAACAGACTGCTTAAATGGCTATGTGATACCGCCCAGAAGTATGTTCAAGTTTTCCTGCTGACAAGCTAACCATATGCAGCCAGTACAAAGTAATTAATTTTCCTAGAAAAAAATATAACCTAGATTTGTATGAATAATGAGTCTACCTGGCACTAGGGACAGGTACCTTGAAAAGATAGGGTAAGTCTATGACGTAATGCAGAACAAAGTGCAATGTGTTCATGAAAAGCCCTGATAAAGCAAAGTCGGAAAGGTACGCAAACAACAGGTCTTTGACCACAGCTCTGTAAATTAGATGTCCTTTTCATATTGCTCTTTCTTCTCAACTTAGAAGAGTCAGTGTTCTGACTAATATGAGATAAATGTATTTAGTGAATGAAATGATTGACCTGGAGAGGACCAGGAGAGCCCACTGGGATGCAGTTACTATCTTTAGTCCACTATTGAGACCGCATAGGCCGAATGGTTGCCCCTTTTATTTAAAAACAAAAACAAAAACTTAATGGGAGCTAATGTTCTGAGATCTAAATCTTGGGATCTATGATAATAACAGCAGAGCTATTTTTCTTATTAATCAAGTTAAAGTTTGTTTCTTCAGATGGAATCAAAGAAATAGGTTTAAAAAATGGGAAAATAATTTTTTTACTGTGAAAAATGTTTTCTTATCACTTCACATAGTCTACTGACACTGGGGACTTGCATTTTGTTTGCTTGCTAAAGAACCTAGAACCCTGACTTGGCTGACAAAGACTAAGGTAAATGCAAAAATAGAGCTATTGTACGCAAATAGTACTTTTGATAGTAATAGAAAGTCACTCAAAAAAGGGAAGGGTTATAAAATTAACTTTAAGGCAGTTAATAATTAGAATGTTAGAGAAAATTTTCATTTTTACACATGTATCCTTTAAATTTGTTACAGAATCTCAGTAATGTACTTCGAAGCACGAAAATCTGACAAAAATGAGTTATAATATGAAGATCAATCTAAAGGTATAAAAAACTAAAAGCTATTTGACTTTGCCAGTATTTTTCTTTTCTTTTTAAAGATTTTATTTATTATTTTTAGAGAGAGGGGAAAGTGGGGAGGTAGAGAGGGAGAGAAACATCAGTGTATGGTTGCCTTTCACCTGCCTCCAGCTACAGACCTGACTGGAGACCTGGCTTGCAGCCTGGTTATGTTGCCCTGGCTGGGAATTGAACCGGCAACTTTGGGTTTGCAAGCCGGTGCTTTATCCACTGTGCCACCAGCCAGGGCTGCTACTCTTTCTTGTAGGCAGGGAGCAGTACCCCTGCATCCTCCCACTACCACCACAGAGGAATCATGGCAGGTGGAATAACCTGAAAAATAGTGACTAGGGAAAATTAAAACAACAAGCAAAATTCAGAACCCTAAGGGTAATTTTTATTTCAAACTTTTGTGTGTTGGCAACACATGCGGTTGAGCAGGGGCAAAATATGATGAAAAGACCTGAAGAGAATCAATGAACCAAGTACTGACTGGGTATCCACCCGGTGCTGTGAGTGGCAGAGAGGTGGTAGTTACTGCCCTTAAGAGAACATTTTATCTAATTGTTTCCATCTGTTTTAAAGGGTAAAAGATAGCAAAAAAAGTCCTCAGGGAGACATAATCTCCCAAGATCTTACTATGCTTTTCACACCTAACTTTGATTTTATCCATTATTCTATGAAGAAAAAAATGGAACCAATTCGACAATTTTATACAACTATGTTTAATGCCATACATGGTTCACTTGATGCAGTTTCTTGTATAAGGAAGACATTTTCGGGAATCAACTTATTCAAAAGTGGCTGGCATTTGCCCCTTCCTGTCTGCAGACGTATCTAGGTTCACCTCAAAAGACAGTTCAGTACATGCTCCGTCTCTCCATTACTCTGCCTAAAGTCATCATAAAACTACTTAACCATTCATTGAACTTTCGACCACTACACGTTACCTATGGTTTAAAAAGCTACTCACTTCATTCTTAATTGACGAGCTAAAACTTCTTCATAAACTTTGTAAATACATAATTATAAGGAATAATGAAACAGTATTTCAGGAAGGTGAAATGACTGCTTCAAGGTCACATGCTGCCAATCAAGTGTCCAGTTCCACTCAGAGCACCACAATGTAGAAATTGACCACCACAGCTTAAAAAAGCCATTGGATACTCAAACTACTTCTGCTATGTTTTCTCATAAGAATAGAATTTTAATTTCCCCACAACAGTTCTTAGATAAAACACTATGGCGATGACCCTGGTGTGCATCCTGCCTACTACTACTACATATTTCTTTCCTTCCTCTTTAGTATATTCAACTATCTCCTGTTCTGCTGAATTTTTAATATTTTTTCCAGGTCCACAATGTATTCTCCACTCATATTTCCACATTAGCTAATTCTTCTTCTCTTGGTGGGAGAGGTATGCTGGTAAGCAAGGAGGAGGTGAGAAAAAAAAAAAAAAAAAGTATCTTTGTGAGAAACAGAACTGAAGAAAAGGATAAAGGGTTGAGGGAGGAAAGTGACATCTGAGAAAGAAACGGGAACTAATAATAGAATTAAGACACTTAGGGGAAAGTTTTGAACTTGGCTTTTCAAATTAAACTAGGTGAGAAATATCTAACCATTATCATTAGCTGGCCAATATTTTCAAGATCTCCAGAATTCTCAGAAAAAAGCAACATTCATCTTACTTCAAGAGAAGCATCAACAACATAGCTTTTCAAGTGCCTTATGCCTGTGCAGTGCTCAGAATATAAAAAATGTTTTTAAAGGAAGCATGCCCTTATGCTATTAAAACTCCTAAGCTAAAATTATTTTCAAAAACTACACAACAGTGAAGTACATATGGTATTTTTTCACAAGTTTTCATAAAAGCAAGGTAAAGTCAAGAACAATACAAAAAATTAACAGGATAAAAATATATATTCTTCACAGGTCCATAGCTGGAGGCAGGTGAAAGGCACTGATGTCTCTCTCCCACTCTGCCTCTCTCCCTACACCTCTCTCTAAAAATAATAAATAAAATCTTTAAAAAAAATTATATATATTCTTCCAACTAGCCAATATACGGACAATTGACTATATATATGTATATCATATGTCACTTTGTTTACAAATACTTATCAATCGTAGACCACTAAAGATTTTCACAGAAGTTCTAGCCATACTCAGGTGGAAAAGCTGGAGAGCAAGGGGCTCATTCAACCTGGCAGTCTTAGCCAGCACACTGAACACATGTTCATATGTGATGAATTAAAAGGCTGGCACAAAACTCCGAACTATTCTGGTGTTTTAAATTCATTCATGTCTACTTCCAGATAGTTCTCGCCCACCCACAGAAAACCAGCTTTTTTTTTTAAATTTCTATCATTATAACTTAGCTTTGCATGTTCTTAAAATTGGTGTTAATGAAAGCTACAGGAAACACTATTTGAGTGTGGATTTTTTCATCCAATGAAATTACTTTGAGGTTCATACACACCTAGTGTGATAGAGTACTTTGTTCCTTTTTATTAGAGAGCAATAATATTTCATTGCAAGAACACACCAATATTTGTTCAGCCACCTTCCTGTTGACAGTTTTTTTGGGGGGATATTTTCTTTTTCATTTTGTGGCAATGTAGTGGATTGGGTTGAATAGGGACTAGAAAAATGATATTTTAAGTCCTAACTTCAGGTACCTGTTAAGGTGAATTTATTTGAAAATAGGGTCTTTGCAGATGCAATGAAGGTAAGGATCTTCATGAGATCATGCTAGATTTAGGATGAGCCCTAAATCCAATGGCTGGTGTCACTTGAATAAGAATAGTAGAGAGAGACAGAGGGCAGTGATGTCAAAGAGGAGGTAGAGACTAAAGCATGTTACAAACTAAGAAATGCCAAGAACTGAAGATGGCGACCAGAAGCTGGGAGACAGGCAAGGAATAGATTCTTCCTCGGAGCCTCCAGATGGATCGAACCCTGCCAAAATGTTGGCGTCCGAGCGTTTGGCCTCCAGAATTGTGTAAGAGAATAAATTTCTGTTGTTTTAAGCCACCAAGGTTGTAGATATTTGTTACAGCCACACGTGCAAACTAACACAGAGTATTATAGTTTCATGAGTCTTTTCATTCCTAAAAAGATAGAGGAAATATACACCTCACTTTATTAAAAAATGGTGGATTATACCATTTTATGCCCCCTTTAATAATGTTATGGCTTATTCCAGAAGCTTTATATTTTATCTTTGCATGCTTAGGGCTACTCTCCATCCCTCAGCAATTATTCTGTGTGATTGCAATTCACTTTAGTCCATAGAATATCCAAGTTGTGCAGTGTCATTTGTTACAAAGAAGTTCCTTTTCCCATACACTAGCCTTGAAGTCTTTGTTGCAAATCAGTTATTTGTGAGTTTATTTCTAAATCTTCCAGAAAGAGTTTATTTGTATGTCTATCTTTAAGCCAAACTTGATCACTTTGGTATCAAGTCAATAGTCTAAGTACTCCAAGTTTGTTCTTTTCCAAATTGATTTTGTTTATTCTAGGTTCTCCGTATGTCATATGAATTTGTGTAACTTTTGTCAATTGCTATAATAATTTCCACTGGGATTTTGATTGAGAATATGGATTATATATCTATTAGGAATCTATTCATCATTTGAGGGAAAAATAAAACCTTAGCAATATTGAGTCTTCCAGTCTACGAGCATGGTAAATACCTCATTCACAACTTTAATTTCTCTCAGCAATATCTTGTAGTTCAGTGTAAAAAACAGAATGCTTAGTGAAATTGTAACTCTAAGTATTTTAATCTTTTTGATGCTATCATAAATAATACTCTTTTAAATTTTGTTTTCCAATATATCTATCATTGTTATAGAGAAAAATAGAAGTCATTCTGGTATGTGTAACCTAGTTAAATTCATTGGTTACTTCAAAAAACATTTATTGTAAACTAGTCATGCATTCACGTAGACAATGAGGTCATTTAAAAAATGGTTTACTTTTTCTTTTCTTATCACAAAGGTTAGAACATCCATTATAATGCTGAAAAGAAGATGTAAGAATAGATAATCCTTGCCTGGTTTCCAATCATAAAAAACAAAGCATTTAATATTTTACCATTAAGTATGAGGATAAATCCAGATTTTCCATAAATGTCCATTAGGTTGAAAAAGTTTTCTTCAATTTCCAGTTGCTAAGAGATTTTGTCATAAAGTAAAATTCCATCAAATGTGTTTGCTTTTACATCTATTTAGATAAGTAGATTAAAGATTTGCCTCTCTTTTTTGCTCGTAATATAGTTAACTATATTTTTAAGGTGAACCAACCTTGCATGACTTAGCCATGATAAACTTTTAATGAGTTGCAATATTTGATGTGAGAACATTTTCTTGAATATATATACACACACACACACACACACACACATATATATATATATATATATATATATATATATATATATATATATGAGACTAATTTTCTGTAATGAATTTCCTTCTGTGATTTCTGATATTGGTAATTTAATAACCGGCTTTCTTTTTCAATGTTTTCATTTTCATTCACAAAATTTTTTTGACTCATAAGAAATTTAAGAGCGTGTTACAGAATTTTCAAAGAGATGTTCTATTATTGTACAATTCAATTGTTTTAGACAGAAAACATACAATGCAAAACTTGAATCTTTTTGAATTACTAGCCCTGGATGGTGGCTCAGTGGATAAGGCACCAGCTTGAGAGCCCAAAGGTCACTGGTTTGACTACCAGCCAGGGCATATAACCAGGTTGCAAGCCAGGTCTCCAGCCAGGTCTGTAGCCGGAGGCCGGTGAAAGGCAACCATACATTGATGTTTCTCTCCCTCTCTACCTCTCTTCCTTTCCCTCTCTCTGAAAATAATAAGTAAAAATAAATAAAATAAAATTACTAAGATCTATTTTACGTTCCTATATAGTCTTCCTTGGTAAACATTCCATGTGTGTTTGTAAAGAAGGTATACAGTATTGTGTAGCTATTGTGGGAAATGCTCTACAAATATCAATTCTAAGTTGGTTGATAGAACTGTCTTGATTTTCAAAATATTTACTAATATTTTTGGTCAGTTTTTCTAGAATTTAAAGTCTCACTATGATTGAAGCTACCTATTTTTCCATTTAATTCTGCCAGGTTTTTGCTTCATGAATTTTGATGCTGTGTTATTAGACGCATACATATTTATGATTATTCCTAGTAAATCACTCTTTTATCATTTTGTATTATCACTGTATTTCTTATAATATGCTTTGCCTTGAAGTATTCATAGCTATGCTATTTTTCTTATTCTTTTATTCTTTGTTTTCTACTTATATGTTCTATTTACCTCTCTTTTATACCTTTCCTGATTTTGTGCTAATCAAGCAATTTTTAAAATTCCATTTTATTATTTCTAATACCTTTGGAACAATATTTCTTTTCATTAACTTTTTTCTGCATGCTCTAAGAATTTTTAAAATGCATCCTTTTGTATTATTCTATTAAGAATTACTATTTAGTAAATATACCAGTTCATGTTTTTCATTGACTGCCTCATTCTTCAACATTTCCCACCTTCTGATTAATTTCATGTGTGTAATATTACAATAGCACAATTCCATTTGTTGTACCCTATTGCTTGTGCAGTTACTATCATGTCTCGTCTATGTACATTGAGAAATCAACCCTAATTGTTTTTTGTTTGTTTATTTGTTTGAATGATCAGTTTTCTTCTTGTGGAACTGCGTTTCCATGTGGTAACATTTTCCTTTGGCCTGAATTCAGGACAACCTATAGTATTTCCTGTAGGGTAGGCCAGGTGGCTCCAAGTTCCTTCAGGTTTCACATCACTTAAAAATGTATCTTGCTCTATTTTTGGAAGAGAATCTGGTAAATAAAACATTTTGAGTTTATAGGTTTTTTGTTGTTTTATTTCAACACTTCAAATACACCCATCCGTGGACAACTGTTTTCATGATTTCTACAAAGCCAGCAAAAGCTTGCACCTTTATTTTCCTTTATGTAATGTTCTCTACTTCCCTCTCCCCAGTTACTTTTCTGATCTTCTCTTTATCTTTGGCTTTCAGCATTATGATGAGGATGTGCCAAGGTGTTTCTCTCTACATTTACCCTGGGGTCAGCTGAGCCTTTTGAACTGTAAGTTGATGGTCTTCATTCAATTTGGAATTTCTTGGCCATTATGTTGTCAATTATTTTGTGAGCCACAATCTCACTCTCTTAGGCTTTTGGGATTCCAATTACAGGTGTTCTGGACAGACTGGTATTACCCAACAGTACCTGAGGTTCTGTTCATTTTTAATACAATCTTTTCTTCCTACATTCTTAAGAAAATAATTTCTATAGATCTGCCTTCAAAGTCACTGATTCTTCTGTTATCTGCAGTCTACTTTAAACCCTTTACATTAAATATTTCAATTCAGTTATTGAAATTTTCAGTTTGAGAACTTCCATCTGGTACATTTTCATAGTTTTCATTCCCCCGCAAATATTCCTTAATTAAGACCATGCTTTCCTCTATTTCCTTGACGATTTTCTTTAGTTCTTTGAATATATTCATAATATCCTCATTAAAGTCTCTGAATGTGAAATCCAAAATCTGGGCCATTCAGAGTCTGGTTCAACTATTTATTTTGACAGCACATCCCATAATATTCTTTACTTTTGAATTAAATAGTATAACATAACAACTGCTGAGTTGTAATGTTCCTTTCCAAGAACATTCACTCTCACTTCAGCAGGCGATCAACCACTGGGTGATTTCCGTACATTGCACAGGCTTGCGTTTACCCTAAGTTCCTGTAGCTCCATGGAAAGCAAGCATTGCTGCCTCAGCTCCTCTAACCTGACAGGACTCAATTACCAAACCTCCTTCCCAGAGGAGTCTGCAGGACTTGATTCCGACTTTTGGTAGGACGGGTCCAAAGTAGAAACTCTTTCTGGAGGTGGTCCTCATTCCCACAGTACACCCAACCTTCCAGTTGCTTTAGTAAATGCTGGGTTAATGAGATGTTAAGATTCCTCTGTTCTGGCGGGGTCAGAAATCCAGTGCCTCCCAGGAATGCTGGGGCTCTATTTAGCATCTCTGTTCGACTGGAAGCTTGCAACAGGTGCTAGGTGACAAATCTTGCTCAGCAGACACATAGCCCAGACTGCAGTCAAGCCAGAGCCCCGCATGGACTGCTGGCGCCGCTCCCTGCACAATCTCTACCACTACAATTCCCTACCCCACAGATCCCTGCCTCCTCAGCTCTGAGAAAACCACACCCTCTGCCTAAACCCCAGCACTCCCTGCGAAACTGAAAACTTACCAGGCCCAAAGCAGGGTATTCCGGAAGTTTCTGAGGTTTGCAGTTTTTCCCTTGTTTTAAAACAGACGCTTTCCAAATTTTGTCAAGTTTTATCCTTGTTAGTCATTTCCATAGCTTTTGCTAAATGTATTCCTTATTTCTTTTCTTTTTAAGATTTTCTTTATTATCTCTTAGAGAGAGGGGAAGGGAGAAAGACATCAATGTATGGTTGCCTTTCACCTGCCTCCAGCTATGGACCTGGCTGCAGACCTGGCTTGTAATCTGGTTTTGTGCCCTGGCTGAGGAATCAAACCAGCGACCTTTGGGTTCATAGGTGGGCACCTTATCCACTGTGTGTATTCCTTATTTCTTATGTGATTATAAAAGTTTTTTGAAACTATTATAATTTCAGTTTTAAGAATAACAAAAACCACTCTTTACCCAGATTAACTACTTGTGTGCAGTTAGCCCCATTTTCTTTATCATAGTCTCTATTCTTCTTGATATAATAATGATATTATATATTAGTGTCCTTATTAATATATTAACATATTATAATTATATAATATTAATATAATAGAAATACTATGTATATCATCTTTTTTCACCAACAATTCATTTTTGTGTTAATGGGGACAAATAATTGAACTGAATACTCATTTTACAGCATTTTACTGAACTTTAATAAAAATGCACTTTACAGACCCTCTACAGCTGTCTTCAAGCATGAAGTATAAAGTAGTCTATATAAAACAATTATACCTTAAGCCATGGTGGGATAAAATTGTCTAATGTTATAGCAACTCAGTTCCACAAATCCAGCCCTCCCCTTTCTATAATGTTTCCACAACAGTCTTAGAAGAGAATATGAAGGCCTATTTAATAAAAGTGCTTCCCAGGCACTAGATGATACTCGGATCTTAAAAGCAACCTTAAAACAATGCTGTTTATAGAGTGATGAATCATAAGAGACCTTTTTGCTTATGACTACAAAATGCTTTAGGCTCTATTTCAAATGAATGATGCATGGCTAGTAATTAGTATGTGACTATAATGATGTTTTGTTGTTTTTTGCAAATGAGACAAATTAAGCAGATTATGCCTTAAAATTTCAATACCACATAGACAGTCTAACTAAAAAGCATCATGCTTCCACACACACACACACACACACACACACACACACACATACAAAATCAATGCCCCCATCTTTCCTATTATGGACTTAAATATTCCACTTGTTATTTGTTCATCTAGAAGATTTAAAATCCCAAAGAAGTAAAGGTAGAAATTAACAATTCCCAAAAACTTAATTTCAACATTTCAAGTTCCCACATAGACATTCTAAGTAATTTGTATAACTGAGTTAACTTTTCAATATTAGAAATAAATTGTGCTAATAATGAAGCATACAGAAACTACTGCTAAAAGGGACTCTAGTAAAGTAAGCACCCACAGCCAACAAACACAAAAGTGACATCACCATGAGAAGTGACAGAAAGAATACACAGTGTCCTAAAGGGCACAAAACTATGGTTCACACCCGAACTATAATACTGACTGGTCATGTGAATAAATTGTCTCATCTATGAAACAATAATGCCTATTTCTGGAATTATATGAAGATCAGATATAATTACTCATGCATCAATTTCTGTATCAAATATATTGAACACTGATTCTGTGCCAAACATTATTTTAGGTCATGTAAATTCATACTGAAAAGATGTTAAGAACCTGCTCCAAATGGAGTATACTATAAAGCAAACAGAGAAACAATACAACAAATGAGATCATTTTAGATGAGGGCAGTGCTATGAAGAAGTGGGGTAATATAGACGGGGAATGATGGGGGCACCTCATCATAATGAGAACTTCCATGAAATAAGGGGCAGTTAGGCCAAAGCAAAGGAAACAGCCAGAGTAATGGCAAACCTGAGAAGACAAAGAACAGAGTGGTAAAATATGAGGTTGAAGAAATAGACACCATATCATCTCACAAATTATGATTAAACCGAAAACCATTAGACGATCCTAAGGGAAATCCCCATCTGGCCAAAGATGCAATAAATAGGGACTGCACTCACCCCCTCTGCCTGAAACAACGGTTTTCAGACTTTGGAACTAGTGTGGGACAGTGACACGTGAGAAAAGGACGACAGGCAGGTGAGGCCTGGGAGTGTCCCTGGGTACCTGACCCTGCACGGGGACAAGGAGGCCTGGTGCCTCAAGGAAATGAGGAGAGGGAGGAGGAGTCTGGAAATGCTGAAGCAGGTAGAGTTCTCAGGACACAGTACCAGAAAATAAAATGTTGCAGACAGAGGGGGTGCTGAAGGCCCCTTGAGTGTTTGGCACATGCATGCAAAAACAAAAACAAAAAACAAAAACAATTGGACATCAGGGAACACGTTAGGTGAAAGAGGGTAAAGGTGACAAGTGTCTGATCCTCATCATACAGGGTTGGGAATAATACCTGTTCTCACCAGTCAGGAGGGAAATACCTCAAATCCCTTGAACCCTGAGTTCCATTCAGGAGGGTATTGCTACATCAGTGGGGGAAAATGTGCTCTAGATTCAAAGCTACTTTGATTCCAGCTAACAAAGCTTTAAAAAAGTTCACGGGAGTATCAAACTGTTTCCAACTAATTTAAATTCCTTCCAAAACAAAGCTCAAGACTATTTATAAAGAATACAAACATATCTAGTGTACATGGTAAGGTTTTTGGTTAGCACCCACAATTATGGTGTACCCAAGAAATCAAGAAAATACAACCAATGAGGAGAATATTTAATAAACAGGTCCAGAAACACACAGATGACAGAATTACTAGACTAGGAAGTTAAAACTTATTATTATGCATTATTATGAAATATGCATTTCATATTTTGAAAAGGTTGAGGAAACATAAAAACTAACAAAATAAAACCCATTTCTAGAGAATAAAATTGTGATACCCTAGATCAATGAATAAGAAAAACTGTAGATTAGACACAACAAGATTAGTGAGCTGAAATACATGGCAACAGAATTTAAAATGGAAAAAAAAAAAAATAGAGTGAAAATAAAACAAAAAGAGCACCAGGGGACTGTGGAACAACTTTAAGAGGTGCAATATATGTGTAATAAAAATATATACATAATTGAAGTCACTAAAATAGAGGACCAAGGGAAGAAATATTTGAAAAAATAAGCAATAAAAAATTTTCAAAGTCTGATGAGAACTAAAACGTGATAGATTTAAGATGCTCAATGAACCCCAAAGTGAAGAAATGTGAAGAAAATTCTGCCCAAGGTCCAAAATAATCAACTTGTATAAACTTAGTGATAGAAAATTTTATTTATTTATAAAAGATTTTATTTATTATTCTTAGAGAGAGGGGGAGGGAGAGAGGCAGAGAAGGAGAGAGACATCATTGTATGGTTGTCTTTCACCTGTCTCCAGCTAAGGACTTGGCTGGAGACCTGGCTTGCAATCTGGTTATGTGCCCTGGCTGGGAATCGAACTAGCAACCTTTGGGTTCACAGGCTGGCATCTATCCACTGTGCCACCATCCAGGACAAGTGATAGAAATTTTTAAAACAAAAAGACACATGTACAGATGAACAAAGTTGAGATTAATGGCATTTTCTTGCCCAGAAAAAATGTGAATGAAAAGACAGTGCAGCAACATATTTAAAGTACTGAAATGATAATGATAATAATAATATTGATGATAATAATATTAATAAAATAATGTCCACCCAATACCTCATACAAGAACATTTGAAAAATGACTTCCTTAGAAAAAAATGAAAAAAGAAAAATCATTAGCACCGGAGGAAATATTTCAGGCAATTCTTCAGGTAAAAGAAAGGTAGTTTCAGATAAAAGACAAGATTTACACAAACAAATAAAAAATACTAAAAATAGTATACATGTAATAGACATAAAGACATTTTTAATATTGTTTAAACTACTCTAAAAGATAACTGAGTTGAAAATAAAAATGACATGTTAAGAGTTTTAAACATATGCTATGGCAAATGTACGATAATAGTGCAAAGCCCAAGAGGAAGAAAATGGGAGTATATTATCATAAGGCTTTATAGCACACATAAAGAGTTATAATATTACTTTAAGGTAGTTCAAAATATATGCTATGAACCCTAAAGCAACCACCAGTAAAAGAGAGAAACAGCCATTAAGCCAACAAAAAATAATACAACAAATTTAAATATTCCATGAAAAAAAAGCCCCTGAACAATAAATGAGATAAGTACAAAATAAATAGCAAGATGGTAGACTCAAACCTCACCATATCAATAACCCTATTAAAAAAAAAAAAAAAAGACCAAAACCCTCTAGTAAAAGTCAGAGATAATCAGATTGGATTAAAAAAAAAAACAAAAAAAAAAACCAAGACTCAACTACTATGCTGCCTATAATATCAGTATGTTAAAAGAAAAAGAACAAAATAGATATACCATTCTACCATGAATCAAAATAAAACTGAAGTGGTTTTATTAATAGAACACAAAATAAAATTTTAAACCATTGGTATATTTTAAGCTTGGAACTGATTTAATCTCATTTATTTTTATAGTAAGAGGTCACTAGCTATGATATGGAAAATGACAATATATTTAAAACTTGAAGAATAAGGCCTGAAACACAGCAGGCAAACAATAAAAATATGTGCAGTTAGTATGGACTGGTTTAGCATTACCATCAATGAAATTTTATCTTTTCCAACAATATTGTTCTAAAATGAATGAATTCTCCATGTTTTCCCACTATCATTCATACAACATGTATGAAACAAAGGCACTCTAAGCGTGGAAATCCCTGCCTGATTTTCACAACTTCATTTAACAAAAGAGGGATTACGAGAAATCATTAGAATACCATAAACATGATACTTACATTCAAGAGCCACTTGGGCTAAATCCTCTAAACTTGCAAGAGGTTAATTAATTACATGTTCAAGATTGATCGGTGGGCCAGGTAAAGATTAGTCAGCTACAGAGTAAAAGGGAAAGTTGGAAGCTGGAAGCAGGATGCAAACAGCAACCACAAAAAACCAGAAGAATCCTCAGATGTAATTCCGCCAGCTGACCCTTTAACTACCCCCAGCAGCAGATCTCACCAGTAGACATCCCCGTGAAGGGCTGGCTCCCCGTTGGCCACACTGGGGGTGAAAATTGAGGCTAGTTCAGGTCTTCCCATCCCCTGACAAACATGAGGAGGTGAGCCCAGCTGGCTGGAAGCCTGGCAGCGATACCAGCAAGCCTGATGTCCGGAAGAGCAAGGAATGTTTCTCTAAGCAGAAGTGAGCACTAGGCCACTTTAGGGTCATGCAGCAGTGAGAAGACCACAGAAACAGAATGCTTTATTTTACTGTTGTCATGCCAAAAACACAAGACCTTAGACTCAGCCCAGGTGTGGAATGGGACAGGACAGGCCTTTCTGGCAGGGTTGGGGCCTTTCTTCGTTGGGAGGACACAGCCTGGACTTTGCTATGGAGCAGGCCAACTGACGTGCACAGCAGTGAAGTGTCACTTTGGATCTTTTGTAGTTTCTATTAAACTTGAATTGAGAAAAAAAAAAAATTGGGCATGGGACTTTGAGGAGGCAGGACTGGAGCAGTAGAGGTAAGAAAGTGACAGAGCCCTGACAGCGGACTGAGCACAGACCTGCAAACCAGAGGTTGATGATTAGATTCTGGGTCAGGGCACATGCCTGGGTTGCAGACCAGGTCCCTGGTCAGAGTGAGGAAGAGGCAACGGATCCATGCATCTTCCACACACTGACGTTTCTCTCCCTTTCTTCCTGCCTCCATTCCCCTTTCCCTAAAACTAAATAAAATCTTTTTAAAAGTGACATAGAAAAATGTCTCTAGGTTGTCGGTTAGTTTATTCAAAATTAGCAAGGAATAATAGGGCCTTTTCCTGTAATGTTTGCTAACTAGCTTATAATTTTTAAAATATTGCCCAAAATACTCTTAATTGACCAATATCTTGCCTTGACTTTAATTTCTCCTATGCCATTTTATAAAATCTCACTCTTTCTGATGCCAGAATGTAATGGCAGAAGTATTTCTGTACTTATTCCACACATAAGTGCATTACGAATGATAACTTACTGTGTTTCTTGGTATCATTTACAGTTTTTATTCTCTGTTTCTACATTAGAACAAATTAAATTCATTCAGGGACTTCTAAAAATAAACCAATGGTGTGGCAGAAATTCATTCAGTGTTTGGGTTCATGCTTCATTCAGCTCAAGCCACTGATTTTGGTGGGTGTTTTTTGGTAGCATTCAAACCAAATCACTGTGCTCCATTTTCAGGGAACTCCTCTGTCCTTCAGTAATGAAGTATGTCCACTGCTTTGTCCATAGATGCCACATGGGCCAGGTCTATGATCTGCACTTCAGGCAGAATGGGAGCACTGTGGATACTGAGTAAAGGTGTGGGACGCCAAAGGGAGGTCTGAAGGCAAGGTTAAGATAAGGGTAGTTAATAAAGGATTGGGGTATAGCTAAGACCCGTGGTTAGGAAAAAATATCATGAGAAATCAGGTTTAGAAGAGGATGAAGTTAAGAAGTAAAAAGAGTCTTCAACTTGCAAGATGGGTCATTACTAGGGCCAGCAGTCAGAATCACATATATAGTTGCAAAAAAGGTGATAAGAGACAGAGAAAACAGCAGACATAGGCCCTCCTAAGAAAAAAGCTAGAAAAATAAAGAAGACAAAAAAAGTGCATAAAGTAATAAAATGAGAACAGAAAAATAGCAGATGGATAAGCAGTAAAGGATTGTCACGAAGCTGAAAGAACTTTTTTTTTTTTAAGATTTTATTCATTATTTTTTAAAGAGAGGGGAAGTGAGGTAGGAAGAAAGGAAGAGAAACGTCAGTGTATGGTTGCCTTTCACCTGCCCCCAGCTACAGACTTGACTGGAGACCTGGCATGTAACCTGGCTATGTGCCCTGGCTGGGGAATCGAACCAGCTACACTTCAGTGTGCAGGCCAGTCAGTGCTCCACCCACTGAGCCACGCCAGCAGGGCTGTTTTTTTCTTAATTACATTCCAAATATAAAATGCTTCCAAAAATTCTGGGTTAGGAAAAATATTAATGATGATAATGTTAAGGAAACCCACAACATAAACTTTCTAAGTCCTTAAATCCCTTCAGAATATATAAGCATTCAATTGATCAGAATGATTTAGATGCTTTCCTGTGGTTAGTGGTTCCAAGGGGACCTACTTACAAAGGAAACATTGTTAAATAGGAATGAAAGACTCTACTTGCCCGTAGCATAAAACTTCAACAATGCCACATAGATTACTACAGGAAGAAGCACATAATGTGACATCAATAAACAAAAAGCTGGCAGAATACTGGTCCCATCATACTTTCAGCAGAAAGCTACAAACTATGGGAACACAAACATATTAATATTTATACTAAATCATTACTATTTAATGTATAAATAGAGTCAATGCACTATCAATAGTTCAGTACACATACATACACAAAGATTAATTTTCCTAGTAGATAGGAATCTGGACAAACATTATAAAAAGACAAATGATTTGGCAGTGGTAATGCTGGTGGTACAAAAGTTAACACCAACTTTTCACTAAAGTGGGGAAAAATCACTTTGGTCCCTATCCCAAAACCTAAATGAACATAGTATGTGGACGTGGATACAGCATTAGCATCCTCCATGAAGAAAACAAAATAGCATTTGTCAGGTCCTAGAGCTCTTGGACCAGTAGATTCTGATCGTGGGGAGGCCTCCATGCACGTGGACGCAGCTCCTAGGACGTCCATGTGTGGTGATAAGCATGAATGTACGTGAAGCTTTGAGGAGATTTGGTGTGCTTTATTGTAGGCAGCAGGTTTACGGCCACACTGGTCAGCAGCTAGAGTGTTGGCGTCCCCACGCCCCACGCATGGTTATTCCACCCATCACAGCTGCACTTAGGTCAACGACCTCAGAGTTGGGGCGTCCCTGCACCCACCCCTGCTTCTTGGCAGCTGGGTGGCTTGTGGGGGTGTCAGCATTCCACACGCAGTTTGTCCCATCCCATATAGCAGTAGGACGCCCTCGATTATAGTAAGGACAGATTATACACACACTGGAACAAAGGAGGCTCCATACACATTAGAGCTAAGAGGCCGTATAGCAAAGATGACATTGTCTGCTCAGGGCTGCTATACTGGTTGCCCTTGAGGCTCTGTGTTCCGGCTCTGGGAACAAGATCAGCTTCAAGGCTACATCCCCGGCTGACCCAGCGAGAAGGTCCAGCCATGCACAGACACACAGGTTTCCTGGCCCTGACAGCATTAATAATAGATAATAGTTGAGTTCAGGACAGGAAACTTGACCCAATATTCAAGAGGATAAAAATGAATTTATCCTTTCAAAAAAGCCAAGCCTGGTTTGGAACATAAGAATGTTTAATAATAATTCAATACAAAATAAAAATATAAGCAAGGAGGGAAAAGGGAATAAAAACAGGCAAGGGCTATAATAAAGGAAACTAACACAGGACTAAATTACCACCACCCTTTGTCCCAGGAGCCAGTGCAAATTATATTAAATAAAACTTTATACAATTGATTCTGGATATCACAGAAAAGTTTTCTTAGCATCAAAGTGCCTGCTAGTTCCTTGTCAACCAGGGAACAGAAAGTAACAAAAAGGCTTAAGAGAAATCAGTGGTCAAGCCACAGAGTAATGAGCCAGTAATGAAGTCCACATTCCAGAAACGTCTCCACAAAGCAGACTTCTCAAAGGACAAAGCATTTCCCTCCCATTTGAGGCCCTGAGTTTCTGAAGATTAAAAAAAGAAAAAAAAGTCAAATCCTAAGCAAAAATATATTATAAGCTGAAGTATCTTGTAAAACCTTTCCTTCGCATCCAATGACCTTTTCCCCCCATCATTTAGACACATCTACTTCTTTGCCAACAGGTCAAGAGTCTTATACCCAGGAACAAAACAGTGTGCTGAAAGCAAAATAAAACATGAACATGTGCAGTCAGAAATCCTGAGTCTGAATCCTTCTCTTCTGTTTATGAGGTTTCTGTGGAGCAGGGGTTCATAGTTAAGTCACCAATTCTACAGAGTTTCCGTTCTTCCAAATAGGCTGTTGTAAGGATATAGCAGATAAATGCATACAAACTTACTATGCAAACTGTCTATCACTATACAAATTCAAATAACATCATTGTCATGTAATTACTTGGCTACTCTGCTGCTACTCATTTGGGGCAATATTTCTGAAATCACTGACCTGAATTAATACCAAAATTAATTTCTTTCCCTGCTCACCCTCATCTTCTAAGTATAATAAGTTCCTGATACCATGTTAAAAAAAACAATCAGACTAAATGTAAAGTAAGATATTAATCTCCTATAGGTGCCCCATTCCATATGATTTAGATGCAGGAGGTTAACCTTGCAATATCTCAGACAGTTAAGTTTGCAGGGTGTTTTTGATCCTTGAACATACTTTTCATAATAACCATCAAGCTGTTATTGTCTGCATTTGGGTGTGTTTCATTTTAGGGGATTCCTCAGCTGGGCTCAGGTCCTTGGTTAAATAGACCTAGTCAAAGATCTAGAAGCTGAAATCTTTTAAACTCAAATATCTGGCTGCAACATGTACAACTGATGTTAGAAGAGAAGCTTATCCTAATCAGTTTTTCAATAATTTGTCTTGAACTCTTGAAGGCTATTCCCAGCAACAGAAAATAAATACTCCAGCACCATGTCTCAACATGAGACCAAGACGTCCTGAAAACTGATCATAATTGAAATGTTCATAAATGTTCATGAAATAGCACTTATCTTTATATCAGGCTCCTAACTCATCCCCTTGGCTGCTTGGTGTGACATTAAATTTGATAGATTTAAAAGTCAAAGTACAAAATGTCTGGACTGTGCTCAAAAGGAGTCATTAATAAATAATGGTGTGGTGAATAAAAATCATTGAGAAAGAGGAGGGTATGAAAAAAAGAACCTAGAAAACAGTTTTTGAGTAAGACACTTAGGTGTTAAAAGAATTAAGGAGTCAGGGAAAGGGGTCAGAAAAGAAGCACAGGGAGAGGAGAGAACAATGAGAAAGTAAATAATGCTAATAGGGTGAAGTCTGACCACAGTCGAGAGATTAAAGAATACTATACGTTGAATCTGGAATTATGAGGTTGTCCACATACTAAGAGAGTAACTCTTAAGACAATGATTGGAGCAAAAACACACACATTCAAGAAGAGTGCAGACAAGTGAGAAAAAGGTTAAAATGTAAAGTAGAGAATAACATCACAAAAGATGAGAAGAAAAATACCCAAAATTAAAATATGATGATGATGATGATGATAGCAGCTACCATCTTCTTATTCACTTTTGACTACATGTATGCAGAATTCCCTTAAATCTCACAACCTACTGAGATGAAAAAAATTCAGGGGTGTTAAGGAAATTGTTCCAAGCCCAGGTCTAATTAGACTAGAAATGTAATAAAGAATATTTGAAGGAATATTAAATAATAAGAAGTTTTTTAAACCCAGATTCACGTTTTAATATTAAGAACATGCTTTACGGCCAGCCTCAGTGAGCCAAAAGCTAAATAGTATTAGTTTTTCAGTATGTAAAATGAATCTAAAAGTACCTTATGGAAAGTTATTTATTCATTCATCAGGTATTTATTACATGCCAGACGTTAATCAGGACATTACAAATTAATCAAGAGATACCCAAAAGAATAATTCCTTCGATTACAGACATTCTCATAAGTTAGTGAACAGAACATAATACAGCAAAGGAGAAAGAAGATGAGTACTTGGGAGAAAAAGAAAGTGGAGAAGCAGCAAAGAAGTGCTAAGGGCAACTGGGCATGCAATTTCAAAGAAAGTGCTGAGTGAAAAGAGACCTGGGGAAGTTGACACACAAGCAGGACAAGAGGGAGAAGAGGGAGGAAACAATCTGCATATCAAAAGGAAGCAAGATGCAAGGAGAGTCCACAGCAAATGTAAAATCCCCAAGAACACCAGAACTCTGTGGGCAGGAGGAAGTGGGTAGAGGCCATGTGTTTCAAGATGAACTAGCTAGGGAAGGAAGAGGAGCAGAAGATGGAGCCCAAAACACCAAGGCAGTGGCATACTGTGAAGGGCACTGTCAACCTCTGCACAGATGAAAGAGTTTGCTCTGAGGCAGACAGCCAGAACAGGGTGGACAGAGAATATTATCATGCTTAAGTCACTAGTTACGGTTAAGAATAAACTGTGTTGCCCTGGCTGGTGGCACAGTGGATAAGGTGCCGGCCTGCAAACCCAAAGGTCACTGGTTCGATTCCCCAGCCAGGGCACATGCCCAGGTTGCAAGCCAGGTCTCCAGCCAGGTCTGTTGCTGGAGGCAGGTGAAAGGCAACCATACATTGATGTCTCTCTCTGCCTTTCTTCCTTCCCCTCTCTCTAAAAATAATCAATCAAATCTTAAAAACAAACAAACAAACAAAAAAACTGAATATAAAATGAAATAGACACTATTTCTTTTTTAAAATTTTATTGTTATATTACATCCATCCCCTTGATACTATTTCTTAATATTACCAAGTTCTTTCACACATTTTACATGAATGTTATATATAAAACACAAGCAAAATTGTGTACCTTTTGCCACAAAGTGAAGAAATGGGAAAAAACGAGATGAAGCAGTTGAAAATTCAAACTTTTTGACAAACTTATTAGAGTTAGCAACACAATGAAACAGCATATTATTCTGTTTTTATTAGTGCTAATGAATCAAATAATTGCAGTTATTTAATGTAACTGACATTCTACTAATTTCAAGGGAACAAAGATAACAAAAGCTCATAAAGAGAATTCACTCAACGCTCAATTCTCTTTATCCTCCCACTCTACAGAGAATGCACTTGCAAATATGTTAGTGCATTTTTCCCTTAATGGCTGGATTTGATATTACTATTTTGAGGTAGATTTGAACTAACTGAACTCAATCCCTTGATTAAATGAGTTATTTTATGATGGGATATGCCTGTATATTTTTGACACCCTAAGTTCATATTAATTCATAATATTCATAAATACCATATACTTATCATTATAATGTATTAGAGATTATTCCACTTTTTCATACGAGAGCAAGATTTGGAGGCAAAAGTGGACTTTTCTTTTCCTTTCTTCCCTTCTCTTCTTTTCACAAATACATAGTCTCATGACCATGAGCTTTTCCAAAGATCCCTGATGAATTATACCCTATAAATGCCAAATAGCCCTTTCACCCCAGCTCATCCTCAGTTTTTGAAACAAATTGCAATAGTGTCATGTTATAAAATCACCTTGGACAATTCCCTAGACCATGGATTGCAATTTCCCTCAGAGAGGTGGTAACCAGCAGCAAAAAAACAAACAAAACCTTGCTGATGATGAGTCCCTCCCTCTCTAGAGAGAAGATTCAGAAAAACAGTAACGTCTGCATATTTCATCTTGCCCTTCACTGCCTCCTGTGTTCATTTCTAATTCACTCCCTTGATGATCTCATTCCTTTCCAGAGCCTTAAATGCCATCCGTGTGAGAAAGGCTCCCAGATTTATGTACCCAGCCCTGAATTCTGAGCTTATTTCATATGTCCACATGGATGTCTACAAACATTTTAAGTGATCTTCCTTCCCACAATCTGCTCCTCCTCCTAATCGGTTCCTCCTCTCTGTAATTGACACTCATCTTTCTAATCGCACAGGACAAGAACCTGGAGTCATCCTTGACTCCTCTCATACTCCCATCCAATCAATCAGAAACCCTGTCTTCCCTACCTTCAAAATTCGTATGGAATCTGACCACTTCTCACAAATGACAATGCCATGACACCGGTCAAGCCAGCACTATTTCTCACTACTATTCCATCGCTGTAATAGCATGTTCACTGGCACTGCCTTCAATTTAAGCCCCTACCCCAATCCGTTCCTCACGCAGCTACCACAACAACACTCCCAAAGCATCAATCTAATTATTTCACTTCTTGTCTAAAATGCTCCAATGGCTTCCTTAGAATAAGTGCCACAGGCCTCACGCCAGGGCTTCAATGTCATCTCTAGTGTCATCCCTTCTCCCCTCCCCGTAATCACTCTAGCACAGCTACTGGCTTCAACTGTCCCAAAAGGCCTTAGGACTGTGTTTCAGTTATCCATAACATGTTTTCCCATGATAGCCACACAGCTAACTCTTCAGAGAGGCCTTCCCCAGCCACGCTAATCCAACACGTAACACAGCCCTCACTCCGCCATTTCCAGAGAAGTATTATTATTGCTTGATTATATTTACTTTACATTTTTGATTATGTGTATATTGCTGTTGTACTCAAAGTAGAAGACCAATAAGGAGTAAGAGACACGTTCACTGTAATAAACTCAGGACCTACAGCAAAACCTACCACAGTTGGTGTTCAATAAAAATTTGGTGAATGAATCCCTGATGAACCAAGGAAACAAGCTATTCAAATAAAATGTATTGGATGGTGGTGTGGTCACCAACACTAACTCAAGGTCTCGACTCACCCATAAACTACCTGGCAATCCACGCCCCTGTAACACCGGAGGTTGGGGCCCACACTAAGGTAAAGTGCTACCTAGAACCACGTCTTCAGAATCATCTACTGAGAAATCAAATCAACATTAGAACAGTTCTTAAGTATGCTCAGCTTTTTAGCAGCGAAGCCATGGTAAACTCAACCATTAAAAAATCCTCTAGGGGGGAGGTAGAGGCAAAGAAGGGGAGCAGCTTAGACAAGAACCTAGTATAAAGGAACCATGCACGTGGACAACAGGTGGGATTGACTTTGGGGGGAATGGGTGGGTGGGGAGGGGGACAGAGGGGAGAAAAAACGGGATGGATGTAATACAACAACAATAAAATTAAAAAAAAAAGAAAGAAAAGAAAAAAACCTCTAGCCCTGGCTGGTGGCAAAGTGGATAAGGCATCAGCCTGCGAACCCGAAGGTCGCTGGTTCGGTTCCCAGCCAGGGCAACATAACCAGGTTGCAGACCAGATCTCCAGCCAGGTCTGTAGCTGGAGGCAGGTGAAAAGCAACCATACATTGATGTTTCTCTCCCTCTCTGCCTCTCTCTGAAAAATTATAAATAAAATATTTAAAAAAAAATTTAAGGCATGAAAATGCAATTAAAAAAAAAAACCTCTAATTTTCTGTGATTTTGAGGTATTTGGTTAAATTGGTGAGTCTGTTACATAAATACATTATTTTATACTAACTGTTAAACATGTAAAGAAATGAGGTAAATGGGTTTTAAGAGTTTTGTCAGGCTTCTGGTCAAAATAAAGGTGTCGGTAGATACGCTTTACCTCCTCACACAACCATAAAAAAGAATTACAGTCAGATCTCAAAACCAAATAACAACCAGAACTGTTAGAAAACTGAGCAGTATGGAAGTCTGGCAACCAAGGATTTAAAGAAGCCACGTTCATCCAGAGGGATTGGAGGGGCAGAGTCTCAGAAACAGGGCGGAGAAGTGGTGTGGCTGGGACAAGCGGGGGTGGTGGCAGCAGCAGCACAGGCAGTCCCACACCCACGTGGAGTGGATAAAACTCAGGAGGGGTACCCTGGAAGCAAGCGATCCCAGCCTCAGTACAAACCATACAGCCCAGGATTCCAGCATCAGAAAGATAAACCCCATTGCCTCTGGCTATAAAAAACAGTGGAGGTTGGGGCAGTGGAAGAAACTGTCGGATTTTTTTTTTTACTGCTTTAAAGGTCTGCATGGTCTTAGAACGCTTGCAAACCCTAGGACAACAATTGGAAGGGTGCCAAAAGCATACAGGAAGCGGGTAAAGAGACTGGAAACAAGATCAGCGCCTAGCAAATTGCCAGAAGCCAGGCTGCGGCACTGTCCCCTCAGAGCCTCCACCACTGAGCCACAAAGCAGTGAAACAGGTGACCCCATCCTAGCAATTACCTAAGGCTCTGCCCTGTACAATTTACAGGTGCCTTTGCTACATAGGCCAACTATTGAGACAGGAGAGTATGCCCTGGCTGGTGGCACAGTGGATAAGGTGCAGGCCTGTGAACCCAAAGGTCGCTGGTTCAATTCCCAGTCAGGACACATAACCAGGTTGCAAGCCAGTTCTCCAGCCAGGTCTGTAGCTGAAGACAGGTAAAAGGCAACCACGCATTAATCTCTCTGTCTCTCTCCCTCTCTGCCTCTCTCTAAAAAAAATAAAATAAAATCTTTAAAAAAATAAAAATAAAGACAAGAAAATAAAAGTGGCCCTACCTCATACACAGAAATAAACACAGAGAGGCTGCCAAATTGAAGCAGAGAACAGAACAGAAAAATGACTAAACAACATGGAGATAGCTAACCTATCAGATGTAGAGTGATAAGGATGCTCCAGAGAACTCATTGGGTACAGTAAGAACAAAGGAAGAAATGAAGGTTACAAAGTAAAATAAAGAAAAAATATACAGGGAACTAACAGTGAATCTAAGATTCAAATCAATAATTTAGAACATAAGGAAAAAATAAATAATGAAACAAAACAGAAAGAAGAAATAAGAATGCAAAAAATAAAACTGAAGAGAGGCTTAGAAACCTCTGGGACAACTTTAAATGTGCCAACATCCAAATCATAAGGGTGCCAGAGGGAGAAGGGAAACAGCAAGAAATTGAAAACTTACTTGAAAAAATAATAAAACAAAATTTCCCTAATTTGGTTAAGGAAATAGACATATTTCCATATCCAAGAAACACAGAGAGTCCCAAACAAGTTCGACCCAAAAAGGAACACACCAAGACACATCATAATTAAAATGCCAAACATTAAAGATAAAGAGAGAATCTTACAAAAGGGAAAAGCAGAGTGTTACCCACAAAGAAGCTCCCGTATGACTATCAAAAGAAACTTCGCAGGAAAGAAGGGACTGCCAAGAAGCATTCAAAGTGATGAAAAGCAAGGGCCTACAACAAAGATTACTCTATCCAGCAAAGCTAGCATTCTGAATGGAAGGGCAGATAAAGTGCTTCCCAGACAAGGTAAATCTAAAGGAATTCATCATCACCAAGCCATTATTACATAAAGTATTAAAGGGACTTATTTAAGAAAGAAAAGATTAAAACTATGAACATTAAAATGACAATAAATATACAACTATCAACAACTGAATCTAAAAAAAAACAGAAATAAAAACAAACTAAAACAACCAACCAGAACAGGAGCTGAATCATAGACATGGAGATCATTTAGAGGGTTATCACTTGGGAGAGGGGAGGGGAAAAAGGAGGAAATGATGCAAGGATTAAGAAGCATAACTGATAGGAACAAAATAGACAAGGAGGTGTTAAGAATAATATAGGAAATATAGGAAAGGGAGAAGCTAAAGAACTTACATGTATGACCCAAGGACATGACCTTGCATGGTGGTTGCTTAGAGTCCCCAGTGGATGGGGACAAAGCAGGAAAAATTGGAACTATAATAGTATAATCAATAAAATATACTTAAAAATAAAAATATTAGGTTAGAAAACGTTTTGTCAATGTGTACCTCCCTTGTATCATGTGTAGGAACAACTGAAAAGAAACCTTTGAGGAACAAGATTTTCAGAAAAAAATAATAGGATGGGCAAAGTAAAGATCTTTTAGCTAACCACGTAGTTTAACTTTTTTAACTAATAAACTTTCAATAAGTTTAATTAAAAATTCAAATGGCACTGTAACTATTTTAACTTAGACTGAAGGACATGGAAGGCAGAAATCAGATTATAAGAAAAATTATAGAAGTAATAAATGTTGGAAGAATTTTAGGCTACAAATCAGTCATAATTGAAATCAAGCTAAATTAAAAAGCCCTGAACTGGGTGAAAAAGAAAACCATCTGTATTAGTGAGCCTGTATTAAATTCTGGATCCTGGTGAAAGCACATCAAGAAGGTTGCAAAGCAATGTGACAAGAATAATTTAACAACAGCTGAATGCTTATGATCTTCCGAGAAGCAAACCTCTTAAGATTTAAATAGCTAGCAAGACAGTTATAATAGTTATATTATTCTAAATAAATGTCCTCCCTGAGTACTGAATGACTAGCCAATGAGATTGCCTAAATGCTGTCCAAAACATCATGAAATTTGAGGGACCTGGGACAAACGGACAGGTACCAAAAAGCAGCAGCAGAAGACAAACAGAACTCCTATTTTCCAATAGAAGAGTCTCATAAGATTTATGTCATTGACAGACAAGATCAAAGATGAATTATTAAAGCGAAAAAGTAGTAATTACAAGAAGCTAAAATGGGTCTTGAAAAAACTGTATCATGCAAACTCCATATACTTTCCTTTTTAAAAAACAAAGCAAAACAGATTTTTTTTATTTCCAGAGAGAGGGGAAGGGAGAGAGGCAGAGAGGAGAGAGACATTAATATATGGTTGCCTTTCCCCTGCCTCTAGCCACAGACCTGGCTGGAGACCTGGCTTGCAACCTGGTTATATGCCCTGGCTGGGAATCAAACCAGTGACCTTTGGGTTCGCAGGCTGGCATCTTATTCATTGTGCCACCAGCCAGGGCTCCATATCCTTTTTTAAATACTAAAGTGATCCTTCTATGAAACATGATTGATTTTGTATCTGGATATTTGTAATCACTTGAAATAATCAACACCTAAGGGATGAAAGAAAGACTTAAAGATATTTCTTAGTCTGGGAAAATTATGGTTCAGTGGAGATATTCTTTTAGGTTCCTTATCTAGCTTGGTTGGTCTTCACTGAAGGTATTTGAATAAACTATCATTGTTAAACCAAATCACAATTTCCTCAACACTTTTTAGGAAATAAAATGACATTGGCCAAAAGTAGTATTGTATATGACCTTCTGAGTTAAAGGGGAATCAAGGAAAAGACCCATTTGAGGTGCGGTATCAGGAGAAAAGTTAAATGCTGCCAAGTGTACAAGTTAAGTGGCAATTTTACAGGGTGTTTAAGGTCTATTTTTTTTTTTTTTTTTTTTTGAAGTGTGAATTCAGACTTCTAATAACAAAAGATCTGTTTACTGGTCTACTTTGAATTAACCCATTCTCACACACATAGAAGTCATTATTACAAGACTAATTTTAATAAATATTAAAATGACTACCTCAAAAATAATCAACATGTTAATTTTAAAAGGTAACTTTAAGAACATTTGTTTTAGCACAACAAAAAAAACTGTACAAAACCAAGATGATGTACACACATCATTATACATTTGTCCAAATACATCCAATGTCCAACAATAAGAGTGAACACTAGTGTAAAGTATGGGCTTTGGATAATTATGAGTGTCAATGCAGGCTCATCAATTGTAACAAATGTACCATCTGGAGAATGATGTTAACAATGGGGGAGACTATGCATGTGTATGAGGGAGGAGGTATGAGGAAAATCTCAGTATTTTCCCAATTTTGCTGTGAACAATAAGCTGGTCTAAAAACATAAAATCTGAAAGAAAAAAAAAAAAAAGTTTAACATTTAAAAAATTGTATTGTTCTTGCTATTATTTTCCCTCCTTTCTGTTCATCTCTTCCTTATTTCATATATTCATTTAGCCAATTGTGTTGGGAGATGTGCGGTGTGTTGATAAATAAAAACCAGCATGATACACTTCCAGCCTGTCAAAAAGTTCTGAGCATAAATGAAGGCTGTAACATGTCAAATAACACTTACATTCCCAGTTATGAAAAGCTACTCAGAGATATGCACAGGGCATTATGGCACCAAAGAGGAAAATACTAAATTTTGTAGGAAAAAGCAGGATTCTGAGGGAAAGCATTCTAGAGAAAGTCTCCCCAAAGGGGAAAGGAAGCCTACTGACAGGCTCAGCAGCGCACAGCAAGCTCCCAAAGGGAGATGAAGCACAGGAAAAAAGCAAGCCACGGTTTGGAGGGCACAGCAGGAGTTGCTTCATTAAAGACCCAATAATGATGGGTATCTGGAAGGAGAGGGAGGCACCCGAGAAAACATTTGGGGGTGATGGCTATGATCATTATCTTGACTATGGTGATGGTTTTATGAGTTTTAATAAAATATAAAAAATTTTAAATATGTACATTTTATTGTACATCAATTATGCCTCAATAACTTTTTCTTTAAAGGCCAATTGCAATTTTACGGAGTTTGGACATTCATGTAAAAGTTAGGAAGAGCATCTAAATAATTTTAGGGAGCCAGTGAAAGTCAATGGCATTTCACTCTTCATTTTACATCTCTACAAGATGTTTCATACAGTCAAACTAAAGACTTAATCAACTGTTACTTAACTTGCTTCTACTATATATAGAGGACCAAGCTTTCTCTAAACATGTTCCTATCATTCCTTATCTCAATTCACTTATAAAACCCAAGTTCAAAAATGCAAGGTTCAACATACATAATAAAAGCAGAAAGATAAGAGGGAAGAAGAAAAATGCATTAGAGTAACATAAATAGATTATATGAACAACTCGTAAATTATAAGGAAGAGGGTAATAGGAAAAATAAATGATTTATAGGTAATTCTATGAAAAAACATAAACAGCCAATAAATATATAATAACTGCTTCAATCCTATTTAATAAGCAGAAAATACAAAGTAGAAAACTTCAACAAATGATAAAGAGTAATGTTAAGTATCGGTAATGATTCAAAAAAATGAATCCTCATGGATATTGTTCACAAAGTATAAACTGACACACCTCCTAGATAAATACCTTTTGACCCATCAGTTCAAATTCTAGAACTCTTTCCTAAAGACATAATAATTTAATAACAAAAGCTAACCTTTACAAAGAGTTTATAATTTACAAGTACAAGATAATTTACACATATTCCTTACATCAATTTACTGAATACTCAAGACCATGCAATGGAGGTAGGCACTATTATTGTCCCTGTGTTTAGCAAAACAAAGGTCCACCAAATACGGCCACATACCAATCACTGAAACTTTTGAATTTTGTTATTTTAAGGCTTTGCAACTGGAACTAAATTAAGGATTCTAGATGAGATTACTGTGGATTATACAAGTAAACCCAATATAATCCCAGGATTCTTTTCAGAAGTTAGGGGAAGGGTCAGGGAAAAAGAGGTGACAAGAGCAGAGGGTGGAGGGGTGCTGGACCACGACCCAAGGAGTGGGAGCCACATGCTTTATTTCGGAGAAAGCAAGAAATAAATCCCCCACCTGGAGTCTTTGGAAGGAATGCAGTACCGATGACCCACTTTGGACGTCTTATCTCCAAAATTATTAAGATAATAACCTTGTGTTTTAAGCCACTAAGTCGGCACTAATTTGTTGTAGCAGCAATGGGAAGTGAACATAGTCCATGTCATAAACAAGGAAACTGAGGTACAGAAAGATGAGTACCTATCCAAGATCACACAGGCAGTAAGGTCAATCTAGGTTTTAAACCCAGAGTCTGTGCTCACTGATCTCTAGGACACCTAGCTTTCACATACATATAAAAAGATGTATGCAGAATTATTTTTTAAAGCCCTGGATAAAACAAAAGTGAACCATCCTTCATTGAGAAAACAGTTAAAAGGAAAAGTCTTAGTATGGATCGTGAAGTACCATATAAAATATTTAAGGCAGCACATCATGGAAATAACCTCCAAAATACACTTTATGGTTAAAAAGTTTCAAAAAATGGATTTTTAATTGTGCATTTGAATATGTACACATTTGTAAATACAAAGAAATAGGATTAGAAATATAACAAAATGTTCAAGATGGTAACTTATATGAAATATAGTGGCACAGTGGGATACAAGGAGCTTCCAAACTATTCAATATTTTAATACGTTATTTGAATGCTTTACAACAAGAGTATTAGGGTTTACTTTGAAACAAGGCATTTTAATGCAGGGAAATAAGCGTGAACTTCCTACATTTTTTTTTGATTAAAAAGCAAAAAAATGGAGGCCTCCACTGCACAAAGTTGAAAAGCGCTGCCCTACAGTGACACCAAATGGTGGCAGATCAAAGTACATCACACAAACAGGGCATTTGTTCAGCTGAACCCAGCTACTATAGAGGATTTGAGTCCTTTGAAGAACAGGCAGCTTAACAGAATTAAAAAATAGAGACAAATACTCAAAAACTTAGAATTTTTAATCCAAGCCTCAAATGTAAAGTTTTGGGCCTTTTTCCAAACTTCAGCTCACACTGAATATTTACATATCTTATTTCTCACACAGTTAAACCATGTCATTGTGAGCCTAGTGATTTTGCTCGGTGGTTTACTGATCAAAGAAACACTGCAAATATTTTAAAAATGCAGTCAGACGGCTAAAACCGGGTCGTCCCCGGTGGGAAGCAGTCTTGGGTGAGTAGGCAACATTTGGAGAGATGGAGGCGCACGTGCTGGGGCTGCAGAGGGAAGGAAGGAACCTGAGAGAAACGGCAACTAACTGATGGAATTAGTTTCTGGGAATCATATTTTAATTTCTTCATTTTATTAATAGAACATTAATTTGAATGAAGCATGAGGCTAGATCATGCTAGTTATAAACCTATTTCTCAGCAAAAAATTTTGTCCTGGGCTGTTCAAGAAAATTAATTTTTTTCAAATTAAGCAGTCAGTCAGTACTCAGTATCCTCTGCCCAGGACTAACAACATCAGCATGTGAACTGTCTCATTCATCTCGTTATACGAAAAGATACAGACATGAACCACCTCCCAAAACATTCCTCTAAAATATCATTTGACCAAACTCCTTTGTCTAGAATTTTTGATGTTATTTTTCATATACCAAAATCTCCCAGAAAATAAATAGTAGGACATACAAATATACTGTAATTAGCTACTAAAACAGGTTAATTATAATAACATTAAAGTTTTAGGCCCTGAGTTCATAGCACTGGATATTAATTCTAAGAGGTACCAGCCCCCAAACACCACCACTATGCTGCTACAGCATATAAACAGCCAGCACTAGAACACTTTAGTGTTCTAATCACACTGGCTAATGCCCAAGTCACAAGGACAGTAAGGAGATCCAAGAAAGTGCCTTAAAAGCTTCTGAATTACTAAGAAAAAAAAAAAAAGATGAGCAATTAAACTCTTAGTTTCATAAGAATACCCATGTCAGCCCTGGCTGGTGGCACAATGGATTAGGAACCCAAAGGTCATTGGGTCGATTCCCAGCCAGGGCACATAACCAGGTTGCAAGCTGGGTCTCCAGCCAGGTCCCTAGTTGGAGGCAGGTGAAAGGCAACCATACGTTGAGGGGGAAAAAAATCCCATGTCTAGTACTCACGCATTAAGTCTGTTCCTTTAGGAATGGAGATAATATCAGCATTTAAAAATTTGCTTCCAATTTCAAGGGAGAAATAAATAAAAATGAACATGAAATTCTATTTTACAGGAAACTTGGAGAGAATACAGACACATCAAATGCTTTCATAGTTGAGAGAAAGTTTCAAGGATTCAAGGACATACAATTTAATGGACATTGACATAATATTTCTGAGTAATACATATGTATTATGAGTACAACAGTCTAGTACATAGAGCCTTGGAAAATTTATGTAAAGTAATATAACACAACAGGAAAACATTTCTAATTTACATGTTTTATCTTATGTATTCTAATAGGCCTTTAATTGACTCTGGTTAATAGAATTTTGGATGTTACTTTTGCACACTGCCATTTTATCAAAGCCAAAGTAATAAAAACAAATGCCATAATACAGGTAGAGCTGCTTTTTTTTGTTAATTTTTAAAATAATTATTGTGTGGAACTAAAGCTGATTATATTATACAAAGAACTATAGTGACTTTATCCATTATTGTATCAAATTTGGATGTATGTTTATATACAACACACTTGAGAAATTTGTAATTCATAAGCATCAAATATAGTAAAACTCACTAGCAAGTAATTTAACTGAAGTTTAGCTATTTTTTGTTAAAATAAAAACAACGCTAGAAATCACAATATCTGTTTATAGAACCTGTGAATGAAACAACTAATTACAAATCTACAGTGAAAACAAATGAAAAAGCAAACGTTAGTCCTATTTAGGGGTTAAAAGGCTATCCCTATCCTTGATGATTCCTTGTTTATGACTGATGATTAGCTTTTTAAATCTAGGTTGAGTCAATAAGTAAATGTTTTTCTACAAAATAGAAGTCACATAGGAATCTGCAGTTTCCTTTACCTCAATGTTAATAGCCCATCATCAATGACATAAACATAATTTCATTAAGTTTGTTACTTGAAACATGAAACTTAGTGTCATGGGAATCTTTCAGAAATATATGTGATAATTATAATCAATTTCCTAAACCTACAACATTACTATATTATTTACACAATGCTGATAAGTTGAAAACATATCACTCTAATTAGTGAACTTAATATTAAACTTTTAATCTAGAAAGAAGAGCAGGAAACTTCAGGCATTCTACAGCGTGCCATACTTTTTAGCTACAATTTTAAAAAAACAATTCACAAGTACTGTTGGTAAGATTTCCCCCCCTTTGGGAGGAGAAAGATTTGAGAAGTAGGGGAAGCTAGAATGAGGATGGTAAAAAGTTGAAACAGAAAAAGGCAGAGGTAAAGAATAATTTGACAAATAAGTTTTCACTTGTTTTTCAACTTCCTCTCTTTTCTGCACCTAAACAATCATATTTTAAAATGCTAGAATTACACAAACCAGAATTTAAGTATTCGAGAATATACATAATCAACAGATGATGAAGCACTGTTCATATTGTCCATGGTTGATGTTTCTCAACAGCATTACTCTTTTTACATTACACTACATTTACAGTCAGGAATGACCGTGGTGGAATGCAGATTCAAGGCCAAGTTTGAGTTGACATATCATGAAAGGGAAGTGGTTCATCTCTGTCTTAAAATCAAAACTATAACCTCTAACACCACTATCAGGGAATAGAATTACCTTAATGTTCTGACCCCTATCATAGCTCTTTGATTTGACCACAATTGTTTAAAGGAGGGTATAACCTGGTTATTTTAAACAAACCCAAGAATATTTCCTAGCTTGAGTTCATTCTTCTGTAGCAATCACGAGAATGTGAGAATAGTATTCAATATTTTCAATGATGATATGCAACATAAAAAGTTATTTGATTAAGTAGACAGTTCATATAAACTTGTTAAGTGTTTTAGACAACATACATGAAAAATATTACAAAATTATATAACTTTACATTGTATGACTTTCATCCAAGTTAAAAAAAATGATCAAAGATCAAAACTCTTAAACAGTTTGTGGTTAAAATTTTAATGTTAATTCTCCCCATGCATTTATTTTCATATGGAAGACAATGTAACTAGAACATTAGAAACAGATTAAGTGAAAGACCGTGATCAGGTCATAGAAAATAAAGCAAACAAGAAAATACAGAAGGGGGTGAAGGAAAAGAGTACCCTGAACAATTGGATTAAAAAAGTGAAAAGTATTTTGTAAATATAGCAAGTTAAAAAGTTTTGTAATAAGAATTAGAAGACTATGAATAGGGGGAAAAAGCCTGGTTTTTTTCCTTCTGTGTTTTATTCAAAGTGCTGTGAACTTGGGGAACAGAAAAAAGTGGGAGGCACTGCAGGGAGGGCTGAGGAGAACTGTTTTACAAAGGGACAGGAAGTAGGGATTCTTGAAGACTTCATTATTTATTTTTTAGAGAGAGGGGAAAGGAGGGAGAAATAGAGTGAAAGGAACATTGACATGCGAGAGCTGCCCCTCACAAGCCCCCAAACAGGGATGTGGCCTGCAATCCAGGCATGTGCTCCAACTGAGAATGGAACTAGGGACCTTTCAGTTCATAGGCTGATTCCTAATCCACTGAGACGCACCAGCCAGGGAAAGACAGGAAGGAGTTTTAGAGCAAATGCCAAAAACATGAAAATTATGGTATGGAAACGTCCTTTAGTTAGTCACCCCAAATTTTCAAAATTTTATCAATTGCAATTTCATTGTATCCCTGGAAGTTGGTAATAATATAACTGAAAAGGGAAGAAAAACAAGTAATTATATATGTACATACTTTTGTCTGTGGGTATATATGTATGTGCATATATGTATATACACGCACATATATGTAAATATATGTGTGTATGTATATATATATATATGTATTAAATGAAACACTACTTTTAAGTCTCATCACTGTGAGTGTAACCAACCTCAAAATGGTGATTTAATGGTAAGAGAAAAGAGTAAGAGAAAGAAAGCTTGATAAAAATCTTAAATTTAAGTTTCAACACAGCTAATATATAACAATGGCAAGTGTTCTCACCTCTTCAGACCCCGTCTTCTATAAATAGGAAGCTGGAACAAGATGATGATTATCAAGTTTCTAAAGAGTTTTTTTTAAAGGAATTCATTTTTGAACCTCAGTGCCAAAAAAATAATAACTATATTTCTAATTTTGGATTTAAAATACGAGATGAAATGAAGTGATTAGAATAGAAAACTGAAGCTACTCTTGCAATATGGGGGAATACATAGCTCCAGAATAAACCATAATTTTGATTTTACATTTTGATATGAGATAAAGAACATAAAAATCTTGTTTATATTTTTAAAGAATTCTTGGACTTAAGACTAGAGTTTATATATATAAAATCAATTTAAATTTCCCATAATAACCTTAGGTTAAAAAAAGAGATGAAATGAAAGGTTTGTGAGTAACAAGGATGTGAAAAGCTTGACATTTTCTTTCCTGTTTCCTCCAATACTACATTCAGAGTTATCACTGAGAGACGGTACTTACCACAACAGCAAACTGCTCTGGCTCACACAAGTTGTTATAGTCACTCTTGAACTGAGGTAATGAATTTAATTGTTCTTGATCAGGAAGATGCTTTATTAAGTTCTAAAAATTAAAACCAAAAGAAAATATCTTCATTAAATATACCTCTTGAGTTCTAGAAAAAGTCATTAATAAACTGGGAAGGAAATCAGTAAAGAAGTTAATCTTTAGTTTTATTTCCAGGTAACCTCTCTTTACACTCCTAAGCCTTAAGCTACATTCTCTGCATCTTGAAAGCAATTTTCTTCTTCTCTATCCAGACTTATTACATATTCAAATCAAGCACTACTGAATGTTTATTTGATTAGCTGTATAATTGAGAAAGAGGAACTCAACCTATACCAAAGAAACAGCTTTCTCACCTGGATAAATGTGATCAATTACATTTCAGCTTTAGGGAATTAAATGTCAGAAATTTCAGGCAAAGCCAAACATATTTTAACACTTCACTCACAGTGATAAAAAGAAATTATCATATTGCCACTAAAGGGCAAGGGAAAGAATAGAATAGAAAAGAAATCAAGAGTATTATAATGACAGTTCTTGCAAGATTTAACCAAATGAGTATGGTTTTAATAATAAAAATGAAGGTGTTTCTCTAGAAAAAAGTAATTTTTCTAACACAAAAGAAAACTTGCAAGGCACTGAAGACACAGAATGATAAAAGCAGATACAGACACAGATCCTTCAGGAATTTGAGGCCTGTAGCTGCGAGGCCTGTTACCTATGTCATCTGCAGTCCAGAAAACCACAGGCTCAATTGCTCACTCGGGCCCCTTTGCCCATGCACAGACTTTCCCAAGACAGACACGCACGCATGCACGCACGCACGCACGCACGCACACACGAACTCCCAGTGAAGAAAGACCAAGGAGATACACATAATTATGCTTCCCTTTAGAACTTAAACCCCTTATATGATCCTGTGTCAAAATATAATTGACTGTAAAGTTATATCCAGTTAGTGCATTGATGACAAAATTAAGAATAAAAAGAATGGGTGGTATTTGAAATCACAAGTTACAGTATTGGCATATTTTGTGCAAGCTAAAATTCAAGTACAAATTTAAGTTAAGCCTACATTATGCTATACATTTTAGTGGGGAAAAAACCCCTCAAAGGTGTTATTAGCTAAAATGAATATTAGAGACTGTATCAAAGTAGTTAGATCAAAAAATGGATAAGTTTTTGATTCATTGTGTATCTTTGAACAAAACTTGATTGACTGGTCAAAAACAAACACAAAGTGGCAATTTAAGATCATCCCTAAAAAACATTCACTATTAATAGTACCAGCTAAATAAAAATATACAGGTATATGATTTTCACACATAAGTAGAAATTTCTCTTATGAGAACTGCTTGAGACCAAAAATGAGACCAAAAGACCTGGTTATTTATATTTTCTTATAATTATTCTAGTTGACAGTTGAATTATTTGAATTATTTATTACATCAGGCCTCTAAATTTCTTCAGCACTCTTCATATGACCATCAATCCTCTTGAATATTTTCAGTTAAGATGTAATTAAATGTTAATCTCATCAGAAATGTAATTTTTCACTTCATTATTTTTCCTTCCCAAAATAGTAAAATTATTGTAAATTGTAAGAGCACAGGCCCAAATTTCCTTCATCTCTCCCTGCACCATATTCCCCATACACGTCACAAATCCTACGATCCCGTATGGAGAATGCGCTACTCACAGTCGCCCACACACCACGCTCTGCTTTTGCCTCTTGCAGGGCTCAGGGCTCATCACCGCTGGGACGGCTGCTGCCACTCACAACACAGCCTCTCTGCCCTTTTCTTCATCTACATGGTGCTCAACCTCGGAATACCTTACCTCCACACATACACACTCCTAGCACTCCCCTAACACATTAGGGAGTCTGTAACTATTGTACGTCAGCTATGTTTGCCTTGCATTTTAATTATATTATCTTCTCCCTTGCCACACCAACAATTCCAAAGACTGTTTCTGAGCCTAATACCGTGCCCTGCACACGGTAGGCACAACACACACACCTAAGCACATTAATAAAGGCTGATGGAACAAAGGTAAATGGGTAAAGAATGAGATGGGATAATGACATCAACGCTGACACCTTGTTTATATAAACAAATAAAAAGCTTGATAAACTGTCAGATGAAATCATGACAGTGAACAAAACCTTCCAAAACAATGATTATTACTAAGCAACGCTCCTCCACACCCTGCTCAACGCAGGCAGTTTTCACTTTACAAGAAGGGACATATATTTAAAATTTTTTAAAAGGAAAGAAAAGAAAGAAACTTTCAATACCATGAAATTCTTTTTTTGTTTGTTTGTTTTTGATAATTATATGAAGACTCTGCATATGTCCAAACTAAAGTTTTAAATTCCTAAGACCAGTTTTATGTTTAGTAAGCATGCTAGGCAGAATAACTACCCAACCTCCCCCAAGATGTCCATATCTGAGTCCCAGAACCTGGGAAAATATTAGGTTATGTAACATGAGGAATTCTTTCAGCTGACCTTAAAACGGGAAGATTATCCTGGGTTATCTAGATGTGCCCAATGTCATCGTAAAAGTGGAAGAGGGAGACAGAATAATCAAGTGAGAGGGAGACACAACTATGACAGAAAGGAACAAAGAGATGCAACATTACTCGCTTGGATGATAAAATGTGCCCATGAGCCAAGGAAGGACGCAGCCATGAGGAATTGGAAAGGACAAATATATGAAACCAAGTCTTCCCTAAAGCCCATGGAACGAAAAGCAAGTCTGCCAGCAGCTTGACTAGCACAGCAGGGCCCAGGCCGGTCTTCTGTTCTCTAGAAACCTAAGACAATGCACATTTATGTAATTTTAAGCCACTAAATTTGTGGTAACTTGTTATAGCAGTAATAGGAAGCTAACATATTAATAAGTTATATGGAACTTAATGTTCTTTGGGCATGAATTTCAAATGCAAGTAATTGTTTTTCATCTCTATACAACAAAAGCCACATGATCATCCAAATCATTCATGTAAGCAAGTTAAAAGCTGCTCCATAAATAGTTAACAAATACATGATAAAAAATGAACATGTATTAAGTAGAAAAAACTTAAGAAATAACATGAAATGAATTAAGAACAAGTCACATATACAATCAACAATGAACAAAAACAAAATTCCAGTAAAAAGAAATTGCGAAAGGAACAATATTAAAATAAAAGTTGCTGAATTGGGTAGATTATGTCTCAGAGGCTCACAGCACAATCACTTATGGGATTATATTCCCACCACACTTAGAACATAAAAAAGGAGAGGCAAAAACCAAGGTTAAGTCTTAAGGTTACAATTTACTGAAGAATTAAAATGTCTAGAACAATTTTAATTATTGTTGAAACTAACAAATAATCATTTTATTTTTATTGTTAAAATAACATTTTCCTCCCATTATAAAAATAAAAAATAGCAAACAGAAGAGGTCTTCTTCTTGCTATATAATTTGTACTTTGATTCTCCAACTTTAAATTCTATCTAGATACGCTTTATGTGGAATTTGGCTAGTAACTTTGGTACCACACTAGCATTTCTTTAAAAATCCTGTGAGCAGAATCCTTTTAAAAAATTTTCCAGCCTTCTAAATGAATTCAGAATACTATGTAAACTATCTGTAGTATTCACAGCACAAATGACTCCAGAAGGGGTTATTAGTGAAGTGACTCTAAAGGAAGAGATACCTCCCCCTCAGTCTTTTATTTTAAATAACAATACAATTTATAAGATGTATAAACCTAAGAAAAACACACTCTAGATTATACAAATAAATTAATATTAACATATTACTACTATTAACTGTAACAAAAAAAATAAAATTAAACAATCTGACTTTCAGAAAACCATCATTTAAAATAATTGAAATGTAATCATTTTGATAGCATTATATTTAGTTTGCAGTTAAGAGAACATTCAGAGTTGTATCTCCTGGCAATGCAGAAGTTATGCTAAAACTAATTATGCAGGAATGATTTTCCAGTTGAATGATTTGGTTTAAGAATTTTGCTTCACTTACAGATTTCTGTTTAATGAGATGCTTACAGTGAAATGTTGGAATTTAAGCTCTCTGCCTGTTAGTTTACCTGAATCATAGGCTCTGCCAACTGTGTTTCATCCACTTCCAATATCATCATTCTGATTTTTTCATATGGCACCCGAAAAGAGCTCAGGAAGATTGCTGAAATGGGGGGAAATAGTTCATACAAATAAAGTAAGACAAGAGTCTGAGATGTAGTTCTCTATGTAAAGTCAAAAATAATTCATAAAATAAGAGATTTTAAAACATTAATAAAATTGTTGTGGGGGAAACTTTCATTAGTACATTTCATATTTCTCCCATTTTAGAACTATATCATTCTGTTGATTCTGAGGTTGATTATTAATGAATAGTTATTAGTCTATCATAAAAATGGTGGCAACTTTCAAGTGATTCAAAAAAGTATGTTTGGTTCACTATAAAAATATCACATTATAAAGAAAAGAACCACAAAACCACAATATGTGTATACGAGGTCTGTCCGGAAAGTATTGGCCATGCAGACTGTTTTAATTACAGTGACATTGGCTTGATAATTTCAGAGCTGACCTTGTATAATATTTGTCATAAAATGTGTTATCAACTTGTGCAATATCTTCTAGCCCTATGAAATAGTTGAGAAAAAAAATATTTTAAGAAAACTGCTTATAGCAGTAACACTTTTACAAGTTATAATAATACTTCACTGTCCAGAAATATTACAGACATTATGCCAGAGAACTGGCTTTTGCATGGAACTAAAGCTCAAATATCCAGTATCAGAAAACAAATTTTCATGGAATACTATCCAAATGAAATATATGGGATAATATGCTATTACTGAGAATTCCAGCATTACTTACTTTATTTTTGATACTTCATACATCTAGGGTTAAAACACAATGATAATCTCAAAAGCTATTTCAGTGTAGCAGGATATTTTCACAGTATTAGATTTAATGCTTTGGCTCTTCTACCTTATTCTATTACTGTGGTTCTCTCTCTTGTAATATGTGTCACTTTTTGAACATACTTAGAAATTGCTAACCACTAGCCTGCTCATTTTTTAAAAAACTGAACTATTTTACATAAGGCTCAGAAAATATGATTTGCTTCTTTCTTAGAATAAAGCTGTATTCTCAATTCCTGAAGATATCATGCATCATCTGCAGGTGAATAACCAAGTCACCATCTATGTTCTTATCACCAGCGACATCCCCACATTTTGGAACTCAAACAGTTGTAGGTCTGAGACTATGATGCTATAAATTAACTCTAAAACATGAATATATGTGTAATCCTTAATATCCCAAGAACAAGGTGGAAGAAAGGATCTAAACAATATGATAATAAAGATGAGCAGAATATAAAAGGATAACCCCATAGATATTAGAATCAAGACAGCACAAAAATATGATAACTAGTATATACTCTTGGTGAGTAATTAATAAATAGTTGATGGGGACAATCATGTACATCATGTACAAACTAAGTTGCAAATAATTGCAGAATTAAATGTAAATATTAGGGACAAAAATAATACTAAAAGAAATTTAGCATAGCAAATTAGCTCTTTTATGGGTAGAGAAAAACTTCTTAATCATAAAAACCAATGGAAGATATATGCAAAGACTGATATCTGACAACATGAAAGAAAAACAATAGTCATCAAAGTATTAATACTTAAAACAATTGAAAAGCAAAGAAGCTGAAAGGACAAATCTGCTTCAAAATTCACAGAGCACTTGTTTACCTTTATTTAGAATACCATGAGGTCAATAGAAAAATGGGCATAATGTGTAACTTCAATTAAAATAAGAAAAAATTTAAAATAAATATAACATGCTAAAACCTCAGATGTAAGCAAATTGAGGACACAAATGAAAGATTTCTTAAAATTATTGATTCCATTTGAAAAACAAATTCCACACAAGAAATCTAGTCTATGGAAAACAACAACAACATGGAGATGGTTATGGCATAAAACAAAATAATCAAAAAGACAGAATTCTTCTCAGCCCTAATATAGTAATTGAGAAAGAAATGATGGTTTTATATTTAGGCAGTAAGGCAAGTAGAGAGATACTTAAAAAGGGATTGAAGAATATATTTTAAAATCTTAATATTATGTGCATTTCTGAGCTGTCCTGAAAGTACAAAAAGCATACATCCTGGAAAAAATAAGTATTTAAAGAAATGAAAGAAAAGTTTGAAATATTTTGGGCAGAAAAATAAGACATTTCTCCATGAAAGAAAATGATTTAAGGGAAAAAGATTGAACTTTTAGAAACCATATGTATAAATAAAACTACTGAAATTACAAACTGAATGTATGAACTGGACATCAGATGAAGGGAAAATCTGTAACATAAAAGACTGCAAAAGAAGTTATCTAAAAATGCAACATAAAGAGATGAAAAAAAATACAAGGTTACAAAATATGAAAGATTAGTAAATATACCTAAAAACTATCTACCTAAAGTTCCAAAAGAAAGTCACAAAAAGAAACTACATGAAGAGAAACTATCAGGGAATTTTCCAGGTTTATAGAGACACAAAACATCAGATCAAGGAAGTTCAACAAATCTCAAACATAATAACTTTTTTAAAGCCACACAAAATGTATTCTTTTGAAGAGTCAAGCACTGGGGAGGCTGTAGAGGACAAACACTCAAGCCTGATGGTGGAAGCGGAAACTGGTGCAGTCACAGAACAGGCGTATATTTAGAGCAGGGGTCGACGCACATTTTCCGTAAAGAGCCACATAGTAAATATTTTATGATTTGTGAGCTATACAGTTTCTGTCACAGCTACTCAACTCTGCTATTGTAGCACAAACTGCCGTAAACAATGTGTAAATAAATGTGTTGGCTAACTTCCAATAAAACCTTGTTTTAAAAAATAGGCATAGATGGCAAAAGATCTCACATATAAGGGAAACCTAATGCACAAAACTAACAAATGAGCAAAATAGAACCAGGGGCATGGAAACAAGGAACAGGCTGACAGTGAGCAGAGGAAAGGGGGAAGGGAGAAATGGAAGGAAAAAGGGGAAGGAAGAGTCTAGTCAAGGAACTTGTAGGAAGGATCCATGGACAAGAACAATAAGGTGGGAATTGACTCTGGGATGGGGACAGTGGGCGGGGCAGGGGAGAGCAATGGGGGAAAAATTGGGGCAAGAGCAAAAAACAGTATAAAAAATGAAAAAAAAGGTCATTGAACAAAATTTAGCCTAAAGACCACAGTATGCCACACTCTCTGCCTTAGTAATACCAAAAATGGGAATCCCAAATTCAACCAAGCATTGAATGAGTAAAGTATGGTATTCAAAATTTACACTGCAGATAGACATACTGTATTCCTTTACTTTCATCTACATTTATAATTCAAGCACTACTTTCATATATTATTCCAAAATTAAAATAGTATACACATTGAACACAGATTAGAAAGACAGAGCTATGTTGTTTTTTTTTTCAATAGTTTATGATAAATTCTTTTGTGGAAAACATTTACTATAAGAGAAAAATACAGAACTGAAAATGGCCTAATGCATAAATTCAAAAGACAGCATAGACCTTAATTTTTTAATATTTAAAAAAGTTATTGAGAAAAATATGACTCAATTAAAGCCTCCAAAATACCCATTAAGTTAATATTTTTACTAACATGCATCTTATCCTTCAAAATGTGATTTATATAGATTCCAGTGGGAAGCTCTGAGTTCAGGGAAGGAGTGTAAAGACTGAATTTTGGAACCTGTCAAACATGTTTCCTGTGAGGGAGCTTACAGATATTTACACCTTAATGTTAATTTGTAGACTTCTAGGCTCCGCCCTTGAAATCTAATGCCCCTCTGAAAAGTCTGCTAAAGCAGGTGAACTCTGCAAATCTCCTGAGCCACCTTACAATCCTAGAATGGCTGGAATTCTTTCATTCTGGGCCCAGAGTCTTCGCCAAAATATTTATGAACTCAAGGTATAGGGAACCACACCCACCTTTAAACAAATGGGTAAAGAAATGAGTGATTTTAGATCCTTTCCTCAAATTTCTATAGAATAGTTCAGGTAAGAGAAATCTAAGAAAAATTATCTAATATTTCTAAAAGACAAGATAAAGTCTTGTCACTATCATAAGGCTCTGTTCTCAGAATTCAGTATCTCAAAAGACTGAGTTTTTCATAGACAAAACCCAGCTGTGAATCAAACTATAATTGCGGTAAAGATTTTCAGGCTTCTAAAGCTTCTTAAAGCTTAAATTATAACACTTGGTGTAATCAGAGAGGGCAGAAAAATATAGAATGGATTACATCATAATATGGCAGTATAAATTCTGGACCTTTTGATTTTATACTTTAAACAATCGGACATGTATTCTTGAGCTAAAGCATACAAAATAGTATCCTATTCAATAATAATGTAATCTTGTTATCCTTAAATAGAAATAGATATAAACCTATTGAACATTTTCAAAATAAGCTATCTTATTCGAGTCACTAAACTGCTACACCCAACAGATTTCCCACCTACAACGGCAACATTATTACCTATGCCATGAGCTGTGGTCAAGATTAAAGCAAAAAATAAGGAACTAGCACATTCAGGTAACCAGCAAATTACTATTATAATTAAATTTAAAATACTATTTAGCACATGTTCTATAATATAAAAATGATACTAAATAACCCTTATAACAAGTCACATATTCAACTTCAAGATGACTATGTAGGCTAACTTATCACGGCTGAACCACCTAAAAAGCACTCTGTGCAAAACAGTATTTCTTCAGAGCCCATAATGACAGTGTTTATAGAGCCAAACTAGGAATTTGTAATGCAGGTCATGGATGTTTTTTAAAGAAAATAACTCTCTCTTCCAGATCACAGAACACAAAACTTTTTTGACATTATCCAAGTTAATAATGCTTTAAACTGAGACAGAGTTCCTTTAAGGGGGAAAATTCCCTGAAAAGCTGTACAACCAAAACTTCAGTGGTCTGAACACCAAACAAAAATAAAAAGTGATTTCTAATTCTCACTAGGTGTCCATCACACACAGCTGAAAGACAGGGCTCCCTTACCTAGGACCCTCCATCAGATGATGGACACCATTCTGACTACCCCTGGGGTGAAGAGGAAGAGCATCGGAGCTTCTAGCACAGCAATTATGTGTCCACACAAAAATGACCTCATCTCTGTTTGCATTCTCATTGGCCCAAGCAAGTCACATGGTCAACACCTAACTTGATGGAGGCAGGGATGCGCAATCAACTTGTGGCCAGAAGGTGCTGGCCAACAGCATTAATGTCTGTACACTATTATGGGGCTCTCAGGAGCCTCCACTGCAGAAAAAGGATGGCCCTCCCTTGTAGTGACTATGACAGGAAGGAGGTCCCTGAACTTTCACAGGAGGAATATCATCTCTGACTTTTGCACACATAGTCTTAACTCCCTCTTTATTCAATAGCATTTATACGCTCAACAAAATAAATTTGTTCCAATACTTGCTTACTTGAGGCATGTAATAATCGAAAGGCAGATTAAAAAGCTATGTTAACTGTTCACGCCTCTAGATTCTCCACATTATATTCCACTTGCACCATCAGAAAATAATATGTGCAGATAGTATCTTACTTCTAATCAGAACTATCTTCAGTGCATTTAAGCGGCAGTTAGAAATGAGTCAGAAGCAAAACGGTCTTCTCCCACACAAATTCAGTCAGGAAGACAGTTCAATACTAAGTATTTAGCTGCTTATAACAGTAACTAAATCTAAAATACTTCCAGTCAGTCCTATTGAGGAAAGGCTTTGAACTGTTCATATGGAATAATGAAATTCATTTTACTTATCATTTCTTGTTTCCATTAATATTGCAACCTTCTTTATGTGTGATCAAGTATTACAAATAATAGAGATTCAGAGGTATAACAGAAATAATCCACTACAACTTTATTTCGAAAAGAAGAAATCACTTACATCTTTAATTCTTTATTTATATACTTAAAAAAGAGAATTTAAAGGGTAGTTTTAAAATTTTCAGTTATGGGAGACATATTTTCATTCCAAATCCTTTTCTTAGTTTAATTTTATAACATGCATTAATCTTTTGAAGAATTTAAACCACAGGTCACCTAAAGTTACCTTTGAATTTATTATGCAAATTATAAAAATAAAAACATAAATAACAAGTCATAAAGAAAATAAAATAGTTTAAAGAAAACACCCCTAATGTATTTTACTGATGTATTGATATTAAAATATTATACTTACAAAGGTTCTGGGCAACTTTAGAATCTAGAAATTTAAGTTCTTTAATTTTTTTTTTAAGAGCTTTCTTCTCTTCATAATTTTCCTCTTCTCTTCTCTCTATAAAACCAAAGACAGATCCATGTCAGGGACAATAATAAGGCACTCAAACACGAAAGGGATGGGTGTGAACATTCTAGTCTGGAAAAACTAAAAAAGATACAGAGACTTAAAATCACATCATTATAAGAATAATAATAGATATCCCAAGACCTAAATTATTTCAGATAGGCACTGGTGGCTTCTATGTGAGAAAAACTATTAAGAGTAAATATTTTAAAGTCTAAGAGCAAAAACAAAAGTAAATCTAATGTGCACTATGGAAACCAATGCCATTAGGTCTAAGACCAAGTACACTTAGGTCATTTGAACAGTATATGAGATACAATTATAAAATATATATAAGCTTATACTTAGGATGAGTGAAGAAGTGAACCCTAAGATTGCTAAACAAAATCAAGCACACATCTATTTCATGTTTGATATCCCATGCTTATTTAAAAATATAACAAACAAAACTGGAAGAGTAGCCTGTTTATAATTTGTTATTCACATGTTTGAAAAATAGTCAAATTTCAACACTCAGCTTCTTTTTATCTGAGAGTTTTATTTATTTATTTTTTAATTTATTATTTTTTAAGGAGTAGGGAGACAAGCAGAGAGGGAGAGAGACATCAATGAATGGTTGCCTTTCACCTGCCTCCAGCTACAAACCTGGCTGGAGACCTGGCTTGCAACCTGGTTTTGTGCTCTGGCTGGGAATCAAACCAGAGACCTTTGGGTTCCCAGGACGGTGCTTTATCCACTGTGCCACCAGCCAGGGCTTTATCTGAGAGTTTAAAAATCAACAATTGCACTTAACTTCTCTGTCCTTGGTAATACATACATACATATATACATACATAATGCTAAACAACAATACATGACCTGTAGTTACAGCACAATATTTGAGAGTCAAGGTTAATGGCTGTAACAAATAAAGTGACCCTGCTACCTTTTTTGCTGTGGTGTGGACAGCTCTTCTAATCAAAATCAGTCATCTTACAACATTAGGATTTTGGTAACAAAGAACAATAAAGCCAAGTTTTTAATTAGATATGTACAAATAAATCACTAATATTGAGAAAAAATAACTTCAAAAAGCATCTTTACATATATAGGGATGGCACATTATAATTATGTGATTTTAATATCAGAAAAGCAGGTTATAATTACATGTTTTGGTACATCATGTGAGACAGGGATCAAATGTCATAGTTTTCAAAATATTTATTAACTAATTATCTCTGTATCATTTTATGAATAATCACCAATCTTTCTCAACTGATTTTACGTTACACTTTTATCATATACTTCTTTTTTCTGAGGTCCTTCTTTTACTGCCTTAGAACCACATCCCCCTCCTCTGCACTGCCTATGCCACCATTCTTACCCTTTTCCTCTTCCCAAGCACTTACTCCTCACATATCATCAATCTGACAGTCTCTCTTCCCCTGGAACATAGCAGGTGCTCGATGAATGCCTGTGAGATATATGTATGTGTATGTATGTATGTACAGATATTTCTAAGTATGTATGAACCTGCAAAATAAATGGGGAAGAAAGGGGGCACTTGGGTTGCTTAAGCAATTAGTTTGATGCTGCTATTTGTTTAATTCAGAAGTAAATTGAACTAGACATATACATTGTCATGTACAAGAGGAGCTGGATGCACAGACTCGAAAACAGAAATCTAGAATGGAGATACTAGTTATTCCAGTCACTGCCACCTGTGTTCCCAGGTGACAATGTAGAAAACAATGCCATATTTGTTTCCTTACTCCAAGTATCCAAATTTTTCCCTTGACTTGTATGATTAAAAGTTTCAGATGAAGGCTAAAATTTTATATTAGTGGACTATGTTTCCTTAGCCTAACTAACTGGCCATCCTCTACTTTATATAAAATGTATATATTTTATTTCCTAACTTTATCACCTAGAGAAGGGCAGATTCTAATTTTATCAGTTTAATTATCAACTCCAGTATCCTTTCACTTTCTGACATTTTTTATCTACCTAAACAAAAAGTCAAAGAAACTAGGGATCTTTAACTTTAGCATTTCCTGAGCATCTATTAGGCAGGGCTCTGATTGATTTCTTGAGTAATTCTCATAATAATCATACTCCGACTACTATCATCATCATACTAACAGGTGAGAAAAATAATGCTTAGTTCAAGTAAATTTAAGCAACAGACCCAATAAAAGAATTTAAGATCACTAGACATTGATGCTAATGTTTTTTCTACTAATTATGAAACATATTAGGTATCACTTTTTTTTACCAAAAAAAAAAAAGCAATCTTGAGCACTTTAACTTCCAAATTAGAGACAATTTTAACCAATTCTGCCCCTTTTAGTATTTATTTATTTATGTGAATTTTTTTCTGCCCCTTTTTTAAAAAATAACAAATTAGACTCTTGCTGAGTTTAATGTATCAGCACACCATAATACAATGAAATTGTATTATTTTCCTTTTCTTCTCTGCTACCTCATAGCCAACGGACAGTTGGGCAAAGATGGAACTGACAGAGTATGCAGGACGTGGAGAAAGGAATAAGAAATTTTCTAAGAGAGAAAACAAGGTTTTTTTTAAAGGTAGAAATATGCTTTCATTAATATGAAACCAGAAAATTAGTCGATTATCCAAGTAAAATGATTTGGATAAAATTTTTAATATGGAAAAATGAAAAATGATGTTGAAAATCAAGTACAGTCAGGTAATAAACTGCCTCAAACCAGTGGAAAACCAGTGAAAATGTTTCAGCAAAGGTCGCTGATAAAGCAGACTGTAAATATTGGTAATAATGAGAGGATGCTTTAGAGAGGAATGAGATAAAGGAGAAGGTTTAGGGGGAACACAGCTTTCCACAAAATCTTATTTCAGCTACCCATGCTGACAGCCTCTCTGTGAAGCACACACCAGAAGAGTGCCAGGTTGCTCGGGGAACTCAGGCCTGGAATCTAGACACCAAGGCCTGTGTGTCCCTGTCCTGCCACTCCTAGCACACAATCTCACTGTGGTTTACACCCTTCATTTATGACCTGAGGACACTGGCCCTCTGCGGGAAGTTAGGGGAATGGAATGAACTGATAATGACCTTCCTGTGACCTCCCCCTTCCAGCAGTGATGGAGAAACAAGGGACAAGAATCAGAGTGCCTAAGCACACCTCAGGAGCCCGCAGGACAGCACATTGCAAGATTCATCCCACACATTGTTGGAGCTCCTCTTCTAAAACCAATAGATTTTTTTGCAAGTATAAAATGAAACTCTGAATCAGAAAGTCAGATTATGGAGCCATCTAAACTTGTGATCTAGCCTTTTTGCCATTAGGAGCCTGTGCTTAAAATTAAACACACAGTATGCACAGGGTTTGGTACTACCTGTGGTTTCAGGTATCCACCGGGAGAGGCAGGACACATCGCTGCAGAGACGACCACTATGCCAGGGATGCCACCAACAACTGCTTATTCGATTTGTGTGGGTATCTTTATGTCAATGTTTTAAACATACTAAACATTTCCATTTTTTCTGGTATTCATTTAGCACAAATGCTATTAAATTTTACATGTTTACGATAAATTACTTTTTGTTCATGAGAGTTTTTACACTGGCCTGGAGGACAAAAGCCTATCTAAGCACTGTCGAGGAGGGCACTGAGAAGCCAGGGAAGCCGTCCCGATACAGAAACACAGCAAGCCTAAGTCACATATGTGGGAAATGGAAACTGGCCTCGAACAGCCCTCAAATGGGGTCACAGGTGGGGCGCGGAGACATTTTTACCTAGAGATCGTCTGCGTATGGCTATCTCCCTTCTTGCTTTCCACTATTAAGGTTCTAAGAGACTAACAAAGGGTCAAAATTTTATATGGTCCAAATTATAGAAACAGTCCAGCCTTAGAATTTGAAGTTCAATCATCTCTCTTCAGTGAGGAAACCTAAGCGCAGAGAACATGAGTGACGACTGGCCCTGTGGCCACACAAAGGGCCTGGCTGATGAGCTTGCAGGCAAGGCATGTACTTCATACCCCAGGGGCAAGGAGCTGGCATGTGGACAGCGCCCTGCAACGGAGCAGAGAAAGTTAACTCCCCGAGCCCTGTACTGACTTCACTGAAATGTCCCTTGCTCTACATGACCTCCAGCAGAGTGAGTGGACAGGCGCATGGGCCTGAGGAGGGAGGAAACTTGCTTGGTCTCCGAACACCCTGAACAGGGTGGAAAGCTATGAAGAACAACGAGAAGACACTCCAGTTTCCCCAGCGCTGCCTCTGAAACAGTGACTCACTCTGCACGCAGTTCAGTCATTCAGCCACACTGTGGATGCAAAGTTCTTGGGAATCTGAAGGGTCAGAATTTGAAAACAGCCAAATAGCTGAGAAAGAAAAATAGAATTTTAAGAGTTACCACTAGTGGTAGCTATGACAGAATACGGTTTCAAAGAAGATTTAGGCAGCTTGAAGGCAGAAAATAAGAACTATGTAGAAAGAAGTGAAACTTAAATTATTTTTTAAGTAGGCAATATCCCCTAAGCAAAATGTCAAACTAAATGCTCTGGCATTGAAAACCATGATTACATAAACAGCTGTATTCAGATCTGATCTGTCAAACCCAGTTTTAATATTTCTAGGCACATAAATAAATGACTATGTAACTAACTACACAGAAAACAAACAGGGGATACAAAAGCTGTTCTTCTATGTGAATATTAATATATGACTGTTACGACCAATTAGAGTATTTTCCTAGCAAACCGATGTCTGTTTGGCAATTCCAGGCTACAAATGACATAATACTCATATATAAAGAGTGGCTGAAGCATTAAATACAAATTTGTGGAATAGATTACTTCATGTATAGCAAACATTAAAGGTAAAGCTAATAGCCCTGGCTGGTGGCAGAGTGGATAAGGTGCTGGCCTAAGAAACCCAAAGGCCGCTGGTTCAATTCCTAGCCAGGGCACATAACCAGATTGCAGTCCAGGTCTCCAGCCAGGTCTGTAGCTGGTGAAAGGCAACCATACATTGATGTCTCTCTTTCCCTCTCTCTTAAAATAATAAATATTAAAAAAGAAAGTATAGTTAATAAATGCATATTTCTCTTTATGTGGCATTCTATTTTAGTGGATAATGTCACAAATCAAACAGTTTTGAAGGAGTTTCCTCCACAACTAAAGTCTTAACAATGGATAGTAAGAAGGATTTCATTATTTAACAAACCCTTGATTTGGGTTGTTTCTAGAATGTTTTTTAACCATCACTACAAGTAGAAAAGGATCACTAGGAATTTGGAATGTATTCAAGAAAAAACTGTGAATACTAAATTATTAAAATACTAATCATTTCTGCATAGTTGGCCTAAAAGTATTTGTTCCCCCATCTCTTCATTCCTATATAAAATTTTAAAATTGGTCAAAATATATTACAAATATAAAACTGTTTAATCTCTAAGGACTTTTGAAATCATATAACAATTCTGCTCACCTCAAAAGTATTACCACTACAAACTAAAAGATCCACTTACTTAAAAAAATAAGAAGAAAATAAAGGACCCACTTACTTGTATGTAAATGCCCCTTTATAAAGATTTAAATAGCAGAAAAACCCGAGTTCAAACAAGAAAACATGTCAAAACCCTTTGAATTTAAACATTCAACAACTGTTTTAACAAGCCAAGTACTGGGAATAAAAATAACTCTCAGAGAACTAAGCCAATTTATCATGTATCTTAATGCTGTTATAATTAAATTAGTTACAAATTGAGATGAACTTTGATTAAATGGACCAAAGATATGAGGAGGAAAAAGGTAAAATCAATAAAGAGTTAAAAACTCAGCCAAAAACAATAATGAAGCCTGTTCTCACATGATCTTTCTTGGTTCAACACAACCACTCATAAAAATATCCTTAAATTACTTCTTAGGTATCCTCAAGAACCCCCCCATCCCCTACCCATTTTAAGTACCTGTCCCCTGTGAATTCTTCCTGAATATTGCTCTTTCCTGGACATGAAATGATACATCTATTTATAAAAAATAATAATTTCTACTATTGTTTTTCCCAGTGCAACCCACTTTTTATATCCTCTGATGTTATTAGAAGGTAGCAATATATCTCTGTTAAAAGAAATTACAAAGCACAGAGTCTAAAAGTTAACGCATGGCATGCAAATGCAGACACAAGAGAAGGTACTGAAGGGAGTGAAACTTACTATGAAAAAAATAAGAATTCAGTATTCATTCCTAATTTAAAAGAAAAGTGAAATCCAAATGAAGACAGGTAATTCAGGATATCTTGCATGCTATAGAACAGAAAGGCATAATAGGCCAACTTATTAGTATTTGTACACATAGTGCTGAGCAACTTGGGAACAGAATAAGTAATAAATAACATTAAGTAAAAGAAAAAAAGCAAGGTCATATAAATAGTAAACTGACCATCCCTGATGTATCAGAATGTAGGAAAAACTAACAGAGTTTCATCAAAATGGCCAGTGATTATCCAAAATCTGATAGAAGAAATGTGACCAGATATAAAAATAAATATTATCTCAAAATACTGAATAAGAATCTCAGATTTAAGAAGCAGAATTTTTAAATGACAGCACGCATCTATTCTTCAGGATCTTGTGTTTTTGCCAAAAACCTAAGCAGAATAGGGAGCATCAACTCAATTTTGTTTTGATATTGGAAAGCTGAAGCTCTGGTACCCTGGCTCTAACATAAGAACCACCGATTGCCCTAGAAAGGAGGTATAAATGTCTTATCTGACCAAAATAACACTTTATTTTATGTGTGTGTGTATGTGTGTGTGAGTTGACACCTAGTTATCAATTCAATTCAACCTTTATTACACAGACTTCTTGATTTCAAAATAAATGAGGATAATTATTTGTTTTTTAATAAATAGACACCTAAATAATGCAAAATTCTCCAACCAGACCACACTGGGATGATTTAAAATGCACATGGTTCTGCCCAGGGCTGGTCAAAGCAGACAATGCTTATTCACTACACACACACAGATACGACTGTGTAGCCCATGGTACAGACAGTGCTAGTAAAGAGCCTGTCTCCTACCACCCCCGCACCCCAGGTGACCTCTCCAAATCGTACAAGGACTTTAATTCTCAGGAAATTCAGTGTTTTAAGAAACCAGTCAGATTTCCATTTTCTTGATGCCACAGTCCAGCTCTTAGATTTCTAAGAACATGGTAGCCCATGTCAAGTTCTCTGTCATTACAAAGATACTAGAATGAGAAAGGAAGGATGTACTTTTATATGAAAGGAAGACCTTAGCTCCTCTTTCCAACCTCTTCTTACCCCTCCACTTTAAAAGGTTCATTTTCTTTCATTGTAAAGAGAGCAGGAAAGAGAGCCTGACATTTTCCAGGACTCACACTGTCCTTTGTGTATGCTTGGTCGTTGCCCCAGTTGGGCAGCAGGGACACAGGTACAGCACTGAATTCTGGACAAAGTTTGGCCATGGGCCGCCGCCTCAAACCCCCTGCCCACCACCAGAGTTGTATTTGGCACATTCAGACAAAGGCCACGTCAGCAAGTGGTGTTTTGTCTTTCTTTGCTGTGGATCCCTGTGCACGTACCTCACCTAGGAAAAGGGAGATCTAAACCAAGACAGGGTTAGAAAATCCCATGTGCTTTATAGTCCCCAGAGCCCCAGTGGCAACTCCTAAGACTGAACTGGATGAAGTCTGTGGCCAAGTACACGGAAGCCAAGTCTACTTGCTCTAGCTCCTAACTTCAATTCTTGGCTGATTCTCTGACCAAAAAAACCTGAACAATCAACAGAATTTTAGTTGATACGAAGCTCTGAGCCCAGGAGTACAGAAGTCGCTTCACAAAGGGTGGTAAGGGGATTTTATAGGTTGAAGGGGAACTATCCCGAGCGTGGTCCTGTAGATGCCGAGAGGCTGACCAGAAATCACAGCTGTGGGGCTCCCCTGGCTCCCCTCCCAAGGTGGGGATGTCTCTCTGTCTCTCTGTCTCCCTTAGCAGGGAGCCCACAGACAGGGCCAGGGCCAGGAGTGACTTGGGAGGTTGTGCAAGGCCGCACCTCAGAGCAGCTCCTGTAGCTGAAGCGTCAAAGGGGAGAAAGAAAGAGGGGCTCCACCTGCACCTGGGTTGGGGGGAGGCTGCAGCCGGCCCTGCAGTGGCAGACTTTGGTTTTGTGCAGAGGTGGTGTGGGCAGAAAGCCAGACAATGAGTTGGTGGTGTGGGGGGTGGGACACAGAAAGCCTTTTTAAAGAGGGATCTGGATGGAGCCTACTAGGCAGGGACACCAGCACAGCTGCCTCTCCAGAAAGACCAGGTGAAACTGCTCTGCTCCGCCTGAGCGCAGCCGGGCAGGGAGATCTGGAAGTCGCACAGCCCAGGGGTTTCTGGCCGCAGCCCAGCCAGGCTAGCAAGCTGGGGCTACGCAAAGCTGAGGGCACAGGGCGGTGAGTGGGGATCAGAGGGGCAAGAGTTGGGTGCCTGAGATGTTTCCACAGCCAAGCAGGAGCGCCTTCTCTGGCAGGACTCAAACCTCCGGGAAGGGAGGGACCACCCAGCCCCCCACCTCCAGCAAGACCTGCAGGACACGCAGGATGTGCAGGAGAACCACCTGCAGGGGGCACACCTGCAGGGGAAAGAGGGCGATCATCTCCAAAAGGACCCCCTTTGAACTTCTCTCAGGGAAACAGATACACTGGTGGCTCGGGCCCTAGTCCGCGGGCCAGCGGGGCAGGGAGCCCAGCAATCCCCGGCAGTCAGAGGTGATCAGGACCTCGCCCAGCCTCAGCTGTCACGCAGAACTGCCAGCAGCAGCAAACTGGAGCTCGAGTGGTCTCCACAGGCTGACCCGTCCTTTGAAAGGGCAGCTTGTCCACCAGAAACACACATTATTGGAAAAAAGCTGGGACAGGCCCCACGGGTGGTGCAGGGCAGGGGACACAGGCACAATTTTCCCAGGAGACTGAACAGTGCCTCCCACAGGACACCCAGGGGACGCACCCTCCCAACAGCACTAGAAGCTGGTCCAGAGGCAGGTGAAGGAAGCACGCGGCGCTGCCAGTAGATGGACAACCCACCCCGGAAGCCAGGAGCCTGAGCCCATAAAAAGCCAGAGGTGGATCCAGAAGGAGACAGATGACAGCAAACTGCTGAGACAAAATCCATCACATTTTTCTTTAGAATTTGTGTTATTTTTTTCCTCAAATAGCCCTACCACATTTCTGCATTTCCTTCAAGTGCATTCCAAAAATTCAGTTGTTTTTCTTCTATTTAGATTTTTATGTATTTAATTTTTACTTCGAATCTCACATACCCTTCCCTTCTCTTACTCTATTTTGCCTTCTTTCTGCCCTTTCTTATTTTTGTTGTAAATTTTATCCACCCCCCCTCCTCCACGCCTGGTTTCTATTCCTCACACTTACTATTTCTCCTCCCTCTATGCTCTCAAAATTATTCTTCCTGCTTCTAGTCAGCTCACAGTCATTTTCCCTTTCTTAAAATACTCTTGTTTTCTTTCCATCTCTATTAATTGTGGCTTTTTAGCATGGATATTGCAGTATTGCCGCTTTTCTTCAATTATATTCATATTTGTTCACTATGCTTTTATTTCGAATCTCATAGGTTACTCTCCCCATCTTACTCCATTTTGCCTTCCTCTGGCCCTTCTTATTGAGTTTGGAATTTTTTCCCCTTTATTAGCTAGCCTGGATTCTATTCCTTACTTTTATTATTTCTCTCCTAAAATCATACTTCTTTACTATAGACATCTCATATTCTCTCTTCTCTTTTGTATAATATTCTTATTCTCTTTTCTCCTTTACTAATCTTTGCTCACCTGCTGTGCTTTTTCCTCAATTTTTTTCCAACTGAGTCACTATTTTCTTTTATTTCAAACATCATATTATACTCTTTTTCTTACTCCATTTGCCATCACCATTCCCTTTTTCACTTACATTTTAAATTTAGTTTTCTCCCTTTTTGGCCTTGTTTCTATTCCCTACTCTTTGATTTCTCCTTTTTTCCCCCCTCAAAGTAATGTTTCTTTCCTTTAGTCATCCCATATTCTTTTCTCCTATTTGATAATATTCTTAATAGCATTCCACCTTTATTAACCTTTGCTCATTCATTGTTGATACTGCATATGTGGTAGGGAGGTATTTTTGCTGGCGTGAATTTGGTTTTTGGAATAGTATTGCTTTGTGAACCAGGACCTGCACAACAGCAAAGACACGGCAGCAGTCAGCCAGCAGAAGGGAAGAACCCACCAATGAATGAGCCATCAATACTCAAAGCCCCAGTACAAGAAGAGAGCCACCATAAATTGAATAACGGGCAGGAGATCAAACAGATAACGCCACTGCGTCCCACAGAACCCCTACCATGTAAGTCCACCCCACTAAGACTGGCAGCCAAGTGAGATGCAGAAACAAACAAAAAGAGGCCTGAAATGGGGAAAAACAACACCCAATTAAAAGAAAAGGAAGGACCCCCAGAAAAAGAGCTAAATTAAATTAAAGCAATCTATCAGACATATGCCCAGGGGCATAGAAAAGATATTCAATCTCACTAGCCATCAGAGAGATGCAAATTACAACCACAGTGAGACACCACCTCACACCTGTCAGATCATCAACAAATTAACAAACAAGTGCTGGTGAGGATGCGGAGAAAAGGGAACCCTGGTGCATTGTTGGTGGGAATGCAGACTGGTGTAGCTGCTGTGGAAAACTGTATGGGATCTTCAAAAAACTAAAAATAGAACTGTCTTTTGACCCAGCAATTCTGTTGCTGGGGAATATACTCTAAGAAACCAGAATCATCATTTCAAAGAATTTATGCACCCTTATTTTCATAACAGTGCTATTTACAATAGCCAAGTTTGAGAAACAGCCTAAGTGCCCATCAGTAAATGTGTGGATCAGCTGGCCTGTGAACCCAAAGGTCGCAGGTTCGATTCCCCAGCCAGGGCACATAACCAGGTTGCAAACCAGGTCTCTAGTCAGGCCTGTGGCTGGAGGCAGGTAAAAAGCAACCATACATTGATGTCTCTCTCCCTCTCTGCCTCTCTCTCTTCCCCTCTTTCAAAAAATAATGAAATAAAATCTTAAAAAAAAAAAAAAATGTGTGGATCAAAAATATGTAGTATATTTACATATTAGAATACTACACATTAGAGAGCAAGAAGTCAGCCGTACCTTTTTGCAACAGCATGGATGGAACTGGAGACAATAACGCTAAGTGAAATAAGCCAGTCCATGAAATATAAATGCCATATGATCTCACCTATAAGAGGAATCTAATAAGTAAACTAATGAACAGAACAGAACCATGGGCATGGAAACATAGAACAGACTGATAGTGGCCAGGGTGGGGGGGTAAGGGTGGAAAGAAAGGGAAGGGACTACTTAAAGAGCATGTATCAATGACCATGGACATGGACAACAGTGTGGGAACTGACTGGGAGTTGGGGGTGGGATGGATGGAGGAGGACAAAGGGGGAAAAACTGGGGCACCAGTAATAACAACAAAATACTTAAAAAAACAAACAAACTCCTAAGACATAAGCAACGATTTCATCTCCTTCCCAATGTATAAATTTAAAGTTACTGGCTTTTTATAAAATCATAATTTTCCAATATCTTCTGGCCTGCCTCTGCCAAAAGATATTATCTTTAGCATGCCTACCAAATGTGTTATTAAATAGAAATACTTCACAAAACCATTTTGTGAAAGGGGAAACAAAGAAACCTTTCCTTAATGGGAATGCAGTAACTTAAATCTCATTAGAGAATCTTACTTTAAACTCATTGTTTCACAGTGATGTTGGGTCACCTGACACTCGAAGCATTAACATCTTAGTGGAGAAGCATCTTTACAGGAACTGAAATATCCCTTACTGTAAAGTATCCAAGTTTATTAATTAAAAACTCTCTAGTATAAATGTTTCATGAAAATGTCAGACAGTAAAAGTATACATACACCACCAAGTCAATGAAGAACAGAATACGAAATACTGAACAGAACAACACTTCTGACATCTAGGAACACCTATTAATTTTGGAACTCACTGATGTATGCCAAAATTCTTAGTCTTTAAAATGTTTTAATAAATCATATTCCTATTCTTAAAACTATTTTACTTCATGCCAGAAACATCAAATTCATATATCAAATAATTACTTGTAGTTCTGAGTTTCAAATCCCTTTTCCCCAATTAAAATAAATAGTAGACAATCATCTAAAAAAATTTCATTTCACAGTAAGAAACTGAAGCAGAGAGAGGCTAAAAGTCTAACAAGCAGGTATCAGGATTTGGAGCTCCCATTTGTCTGCTTGTTCCACTCTGGGAATTTTACCACCCTGGCCATTTGGGGCCTATCCAGCTCATAGGTAGAAACTGCAAAGGTGATGACATGAGGATAGAATGGAATTAAATGCAGGATGACTAAGATTCATTCAACCCTGCAAAGAAATTTGAGCCAGATAATAATTGGAGATGATATCTGGAGATTAATTTTTTTTTCTTTCCTGAGACTTTCCCCACAATCTTGCCATTTCAAGAACATGGCATTTATTTCCTTTGGGGAACAGATAACACTTAGAATAAGAGGTCAGTCCTCAACACTGAGTATAAAATTACATGTCTGTTAATATCTATAGTGAGACAAAAGTTTTGAAAACTACATGGTCTGAATCTAAGACCGGGGTCCTTCTAAACGGGAAAAACTTAACGCATTCACAAACTTCCCCTTAACTACACAAAACTCCGACTGGGATCCCCCTTTCGGCTGGGAAAAGATGCAGAATGCATGGTAAGGACAAAGTCTCCGGCTCGGGGAAGAGGGAAGAAGGGCTCCTTTGGCTCAGGAAGAATTTGCCGGGCATTAGGGAAGATAGGGCCAGCTCTCAGATCCAACAGGGTGTGCTCCCTCCCTCCCTCCACACCTAACAAGGGGCTGGAGGAGGGCGGGAGGAGTGGAAGGAAAGCAAAGGAGGTTTGGAGCAGGGGGTACCTGTGCCCGGCTTCCTGCCTGCATCTTAATGGAAGGTGATCTCACAGTTGCCTTTTACCAACAATGGGCTCTGTGTGTGTAGCACAAGCATAGGGGACATAATTTTAGAAATATGTGGTCTATTACATTCAACCTTTCAGATGACTGAGAAATTCACATTGGATATGAATCCCATGAAATTCTAGTAGGAAAAAAATCTGTATGAGAAGAAAATATTATACCCCATATTTTAAAACCTAAACCCACATGAAGGCTGAAAAAAATCCTCCCAATATGTACAAATGCCAAGAGGCATATGAAATATACATTTCTATTGATGCATATAATCCATACTTGACCTCAAATGATCAAATTTAAAGTCTTATCTGCGTATTTAGCCCTCTTTACTTAGGTCCTGAAATTCTCACAATGCTTTCTCAGCTTTTCCCAGGCTGCTCCTTCCAAGCCTAAGGAAGATCTATGCAACTTCTCACTTAAGCAATTACCTCTCTCTTCACACTTTTTTCCGGATAACCACTGCACAGGTCCCCTTCACTACAAACAGGTGTCCCTTTTAATCATCGGCACCATTTGGAATAATTAACTATCAATATATTGCTTACTGAATTAATGAAACCCTGTGTACGTAATATAGCTGACAAGAATTTCTTTCACTTTGGAAAGCTACGGTCATTTCTAAGCTGTGACTGTTAGAAAATAAATCAAATGACTCAAATATCTTGTTAGAATTTTGAGGGAATTCACTTATGTTGACAAGGCCAAGTAACTTTTTCACTTTCCAGTTAAATAATACAAATGTTAAATAAATTACACACACACACACGCAACTAAACATACTATTTCAGCAAACTGCTCTTTTAGTCTGTAATTATTCTCCAGGAAAAAAGTAATTTTAAAATTTCATTGTAAAAAAATTCAAACAATATAGAAGTACAAAACGAAGTAAAGGTTCCTTCAACATGTTACTATCGCACACATTTCTCAAAGAAAACTGCTGGTAAGAATAGTTCCCGGAACAAAAGCTACAGCTGGCAGTCTTCCGAAAAGGCTATGCGTTAAATATGATTATGTGCATGAGTGTGTATATAAACGCAGATGCAAACACATGCATACAAATAGATAGTTTTTGGTCTTGTTAACAAGAACAGCTTCCACTGCATACATGTCTTACAGTTTATTTGTTTCACAAAGCAATTTATCCCTAGATATTTTTCCATGTTCATATGTATGGATCAATCACACATTCTTTTTAACAGCTTCATAGTACCTCTCCTAGGTATTTAAGTCAACATGCCCTATTTTCTTTGTTGATGGGTAGTTTGTTGTTTCCAAGATTTCACTATCAAAATTATTACAGTGAACATATTTAAACATATTTTTCATACTTAAATGTTTTGCGTTATCTACTTTTAACCATACATAAGTGATCTCATTCCCTTACGAGAAATAGGATCAATTTATAATGATTAATATAGTTCTTCAACTGAACTTAGTTAGATATAATAGATTTTTTAGGCTTTTCTTTCTTTTAGTTTTTCTTATTTCAATTTAATTTTTTTATTGACACTATTCCAGATGTACCCATTTCCCCGCCTTGGACCCCCTTACCCCTGTCCCCAATCCCTTTCCTTCTGGCTATTACACACTGTTGTCTGTGTCTACCGATTATATGCCCTTTGGCTAATCCCTTCACCTACTTTCATCTAGTCCCCTAACCCCTTCCCCTCTCCCCACTGTCAGTCAGCCCATGCTTCTATTTCTTTATCCATTTATTTTGTTCATTCAATTCCACCTGTGAGATGATATATTTGTCTTTCTCTGATTGGCTTATTTCACTTAGCATGCTAATAATCTTCAAGTCCATCCATGCTGTTGCAGAAGTTGACAGCCCCTTCCTTTTTTGAAGCCATGTAGTATTTCATTCTGTAAATGTACCACAGCTTTTTTATCCATTCATCTACTGAAGGGCACTTGGGCTATGTCCAGATCTTGGCTATTGTAGATAATCCTCCTATGAACATAGGGGTACACATATTGTCTCAAATTGGTGCTTCAAGATTCTTAGGATTTATTCTCAAAAGTAGGATCGCCAGGTCAAATGGCAGTTCCATTTTTAATTTTTTGAGGGAACTCCAAACTGTTTCCCACAGTGGCTGCACCATCTGCATTCCCACTGACAGAGCACCAGGGTTCCCCTTTCTCCACATCCTCACCAGCACTTGTTTGTTGATGTGTTGATGGTGGCCATTCTGACAGGTGTGAGGTGATATCTCATTGTGGTTTTAACTGGCATCTTCACTAATGATTAATGACTTGGGCTTATTTTCACATGTCTATTGGCCATCTATATGTATGATATTTTCTTAATGTTTATTTTGGTAGCTGATAAAATGTTAAACTACATGAACTCATATTTAGTAGCTATTTAACTAAGGTCCAGTGTACTGAACTCTCCAAGATTCAAGACTGGAAATCAGCTTCCAGGTCCTAGGCCATTGTCACTGTGCCATACTCCATTTTCTGGAGTGGATGCCCAGGACAGAGAGGCCTCCAGAGCGGCGATAACCAATGGACTGTAACAGCTGTCAGTATGGCGCTTCCCCCGAGAACCCCTTTGTTGCTCTATGCAATCTTAAGTTGTTTTAGTCACTCTTTCACTCAGTCAGAAGCCACTGAGGATACCAACCAAAGAAGAGAGAAAAGTAAAACACTGTCTGTGTCCTTAAAGAATTTCAATTGAATGGGAGCAATAAGATGTGCAGAGATAAAATTATACAATATAACAAATAACACAATTATCTTCATAAAGTAAAAAGATTTAGAGAATTTAGGCATTTTGATATCTATGTAACCAAAAGCCTAGTAAAAGAGTTCACTGAAAAACTGGTAAATTTTTGAAAGACTAAAAGAAATGAAGCCAATCATGGAAAAAGATGCATGGAGGTTAAGAAAAGCAAAAATAGCCCTGGCTGGTGGCACAGAGGATAAGGCGTCGGCCCGCAAACCCAAAGGTCGCTGGTTTGATTCCCAGCCAGGGCACATAACCTGGTTGCAAGCCAGGTCTCCAGCCAAGTCTGTAGCTGGAGGTGGGTGAAAGGCAACCGTACATTGATGTCTCTCCCTCTCTTCCTCTGTCCCTTCCCCTCTCTTTAAGAATAATGGCCCCTGGCTGGTAGCACAGTGGATAAGGTGCCGACCTGCAGACCCAAAGGTTGCTGGTTCAACTCCCAGCAAGGGCACATAATCAGGTTTAAGGCCCGGTCTCCAGCCAGATCTGTAGCTGGAGGCAGGTGAAAGGCAACCATACATTGATGTCTCTCTCCCTCTCTGCCTCTCTCCCTTCCCCTCTCTCTGAAAATTTAAAAAAAAAAAAAAAAAAAAAAAAAAAAAAAAAAAAAAAAAAAAAAAAAAAAAAAAAAAA
>PVIW01002248.1:0-94157 GCA_004026585.1 Noctilio leporinus | reverse complement strand
CATATAAATATATGAATATATACATATATACATAAAGTAATAAAGTACAGTTCTGAACAAATTTTCCAAAAAAATAGAGAAAAAGTTTGAGTAAAAAACACAAATCCAAAAGGCAAGAGCTTCCATCATTTCCATTCTTATTCTGCACAAGGCAGTTGAAGATCAGAAGGGTTTATTTCAAGAATTATCATCACACATGAACTCCTAGTACATTTCTGAGATTCAAAACAAAAAAATCCTACTAGGAAACCAAGTTTTTAAATGGAGAGAGGAGTTAAAAGATTTATTTGACTTTTACTGCCACTCATGCTTTGTAAGTAATGGAATCTTTGGTAGTTTAATTAAATATGTCTTTTTATTTAGTAATTAATAATTGACTCAAAAACAATGTTCTGTTGTAGAAATGGGGTATAACCTTTACACCTCCTTTTAGAGGACAGAAGAAAAGCCTCTTAAAATAACTTACCCTTAGCGCCACCATTTCTAGGAGGATGCAGGCCCCCGCCATGTAGCAGGGGCAGCAATGCCGTCACCGTGGTCCACACCCCTACGTCCTAAGCCAGCAGGTATTTCAGAAGTGTGCCAGCTCTGCCCCTTCTCCTTACTTCTGCAGAATTCATCTTTTTCCTCCTACTTTCAAAAAGTATATCCATTCTTTTAAAAACCCTCAAGTTTATGTGAAATATTTGCAAACAGCCCAGGAATTCGGACAATGCTATTTCATATGCATGGAAATCTCATCCCTCAACTCTTTGCCTAGCAAACTCCTATTTTGCTTTGAGTCTCCATTTCCGTGCCGTGACCTGCAAGGAATTCCATGACCACCCTCTCCAATCTAGCTCCTACCATCAAGCCTTGCTCACCACTTTCACTGCACATTCAGAAACCATGGTTAGTGTTCTTTACCTACAAATGTATTCAGTATATTCTCCATTTAAAAACATATTATGTAAAGGCAGGGAGTAGATCTGTCTTGCTCAGCACTATATCCCAGGAGCATCAGAGAGGGATCCCACAGTAATTGTTTCCGGGCTGAGTGCAATCAGTTGGCTGGCCAGCTGAGGGGCAGAATTTGCCATGACTGATTCAGTAACTAAAACCAGAGCCTTTACTTACTGATGGCAGGTAGCTGCAGCCCTAAACATAGTCCTACGTAGTAGTAGCTAGCCTTGAGGTATGTGATTTGTAGCTCCAATTGTCCTGGAGGACAGAAAAACCGCAGGACTGCTAGACTTAAACATTGATTACAACAGGGATTCTGGAGCTCCAAGCAGTAAGTCCTTAAGCACAAACTGCTGGGCTAGGAGGCCCTCTTCTTCTGCGCAGGAATACCCACCTTACAGAAAAGATGTAAAAACTGGTGCCAAGATGGATAGCGGGTATTCCTGTCTTGTTTCTTTAGGACTCAGGGTTGATGCGTGAGTATTTTCTATAATTATGGATTATCAGAAAAAATTAAAAACCTATAAATTACATTAAAAATTTTTAATTAGGGCCTGGCTGGTGGCTCAATGGGTAAGATGCCGACCTGCAAACCCAAAGGTCGCTGGTTCAGTGCCCAGCCAGGGCACATAACCAGGCTGCAGCCAGGTCTCCAGCCAGGTCTGTAGCTGGAGGCAGGTGAAAGGCAACCCATACATTGATGTCTCTCCCTCTCTGCCTCTTTCCCTTCCCCTCTCTCTGAGAATAAAAAATTTTTAAATCTTTAAAAAATAAGCTTTAAATATTACAATATACTTATATAAAAAATACTCGGACTTATTATTTTTAAATCTTACTTTAAGTATGCCGTGAATTACAGAAAGCTGTCTCCATAGAGCACGAAAAAGTAAAAGATTCATGATTGACAAATAATCCAATTATGTGAAATAATAGTTCTACTGGCAAAGGTTTTAAATCTACTGCATTTAGCCTTTAATTTTTCATCTATTAAGTGACAAGTGATGTCTATAGGTCTTACTAATTATATAAGTCTATGCCTATTTAATAATTTTTTCTATTTCTGTTAAGAGATGTAAAGCATCATGATTCTTATGTGTCATCCTTTCAGCTAAAATAGGTTAAAAACAAGTATTTGTATTAATATTTTACACTTTACAAAGCACAGTTTTCAGTTGCAAGACCAAGTTCTGGATTATTAATAATGGGAAAAATGATGAGAAAAAAGCCTCATCAACACTTCTTAATACTGTTTCCTCCACTGTCATTTCTTTAAGAAAAAAAGTATTTGAAGTCCATTCTCAATCTAAAGTATGTGAGGAAATGCCATGTGCACAAAAATAAATTCAAAAAAGTCCTAAAGATTACATACACAGCTTACTTTAATTAGTATACAAATAAAATGCTGGAGAAGCATCTGGTTCATCACTTAAAAATACAAGCAGATGGACATGAAGAGAAAGAATGAATTGCAGTTGAGTGATTAGAACAGCTATTGTATATGATCTTTTAATTTTATCATACTTGAAATTGCAGTTATTATTCTTAAAACATAAGTACATGATGGACATGTTAATTAAAAACAACAACAACAACAACAACACCTATACCCCCACCATCAGGGATAATTTTAAAATAATGTGTAATATAAAACACAGTAAGTTGGAAATCTGGTATAGTAGAAAAATGAACATTTTTAAATAAAACATGATGAAGTGTAGAGCTGCAGCAGCGGTCAACAACACTGTCATTATTCAGCTAAAACACCGAATTTGCCTTTACACACTATTTTAATGTTAAATCAAGAGCTGTCCATCAACACCATTTGTTTGTAATCGCGCAGAACCCACTGCCTCAGTGTGCGCATTCGTAGGAAAGAATGCAGAAGGCATATCTGCAGCCACTTAACCTTCATCAACCAACATTCATGCTCATTAACATTTCTTCATCCCACTTTCAAGCATGACACAGCTCAAGCCAGAATAACTCACTGATAATCGTTCAAGAAAACAGCTGGACAGGCAGAGAGCAAAGGTGAACACTCTCTTAGATTATGGGGTGCAGTAATGCATTACAATTAGTAGAAAGAATAACATGCTCATGTTCAACAGTTTCCAAAGAAACAGTTACAGAAATGTCCTTAGAAAAAACAGCAGTTGCCTCTAGCTTTAACTCTGCATGGCCCACTGACTGATTTTCTTAACACTTCATTATTTTTAAATAAGTCATAGCAACCACTGACCCCAGTGACTGTACCATTTCATGGATGAAAGCAATCATTCTGATGTATTATGGTCAAGCATAATCTAAACTTACTCTCTAACTTAAAACTACAAATTGGAGAGGAGGGTTTCACATCTTCCAACTGACAATTGTTTTCTATTAAATCTTTGAAGATCATTATTGATTATTCAAAAATGATACTCAATATTCTATTTTAAAAATGTGAACTCAGAGACATAAATTAGTATCACTGAAGAAACCTGGAATAAATACCAATAAAAAAGAAATCCTTGATATGGAAGGAAACTTAGAGAAAATCCAGTCCATTCATAACAACTTAGACAGCTAACTCTACTTCTCTGCCATAATACAATACAGATAAAGTGAAATTAATATGATAATGATAATAATGGTTGCCATTTATGAGGTAATGTGAATCAGGTATCCTAGTACACATTCATACAATAGGCATTGTCTCTCAATTGTCCTGTAAGTAGTTATTAACCTTCTTTTACAGAATAGGAAATTAAAGTTTACCAGAAAAAGACTGATAATTCATCCAAAGCCAAAAAGTCATAGGGAATGGATTCCCAACAGGCAGTCTAATTTCAAAGCTGAAGATTTACATCGTTAATTTCTGCATCAGAATCTTGCTTCTATTTCCATTATTCCATTTCAATATTCTGGCTGCAAAATTATTTGACTCCCTAAATTACATCTGTTTCTGAAAGGTCTTTAAGCACTTAAAATTGCACAATATTCTCCTCATGTCCAAGAAGCCTGCTCATAACACTCATAAAATCCCTAGTCCCAGTACCAGAAATTCCCTTTAACACCTTACCCTCACGCACTTTTATTTCTCACATCACTCTGTTTAGATTTTCTGATCAAATTTCTAAGGGAATTTCCTACTGTAGCCTTTTCTCTGTCTTGCTTATTAGACCTTCAGTCACAATGTTTGGAAGATGAATCACCAAACCTGAGTAAATATAATGGCCCATTTTGCCAGTCCTCCTTTAGATTAGTAACCATTGTTGTAAGAAATCCATTAACCCACATTGGGACCCACTATTATTTAATAATCTGAAATAAAACCTCCATAATATACACTAGGGTCAGCACACTATAACCTAAAGGGCTAGGCTGGTCTGCCACAGGCTCTTGTAAATAAACTATTATTGGAACACAGCCATTACCAATGGTTGACACAGTCTGTGGCTCTCATCCATATAATAGCACAGCTGAGTAGCTGTGACAGAGAACACACAGCCCAAAACACTGAGATATTTACTCTGCAACCCTTTACAGAAAAGCTCTGCCAATCTATGATATAACCTATGGTGGAAATCCATAATAGTATCACAAGCCAACCAAATAAAAATAGAACCCATTTATCTTCAGTCTAAAATCTACAGATACAAGCATAATTCACGCTATGAACCTAAATCATCCTGTGCTCTGCCGTCCTATCTAAAGTCCACCAGCAAATGACTGGGTAAGACTGGCTGTTTATACTTTTACAAATCTTTCTTATCTTTTGCATGCTTATGAAAGTAACCTAGATGCAGGACTTCATCACCAACCCCCTTGGTAATCACAGTAGTCTATTAATTGGCATTCTAGCCTCTGGACTTTACGTACAACACTGAGCTGTTCAATGCTGAATTTTCATGTTAAAGTATTATATCATGCTTTGCCCTTGTTCAAAACATTTCAACATTTGTGACAGAATATAATTTATTTAATATTTAAAATTATATGTATAGCCCTGGCTGGTGTGGCTCAGTGGACTGAGCACTGGCCTGTGAACCAAAGGGTCGCCAGTTCAATTCCCAGTCAGGGCGCATGCCTGGGTTGTGGGCCAGCTCCCCAGTTGGGGGTGCATGAGAGGCAACCACACATTGATATTTCTTTCCCTTCTCTCTAAAAATAAATAAATAAAATCTTTTTAAAAATAAAATAATATGTATAAATGTAAGTTAAATTTTGTCTACAAAGACCTCCCTAACTTGAACACCACTCTTTCCAGGTACATCTTGTAGTGACCCTGCCTCCCCATCACCCTAGAAATGGAAACTCACTGCATCATTACTCCACAGCAGCCAAGCTGACATGTTTCCCCGAACACACAATGCACATGCATGTCAGTGCCTGTGTTCACACTCCTGACTCCTTCTCCCAGCTCATTTACTTGCATACCCAACAGTTTTATTAAACACCAGTGAGCATCATCTGACACAGGATTCAGGAAAGGAAATAAAGTAGGGAGAAAACAGAGTTCTGCCCACGGAAAAACAGTTGTCAAATTGGGAAAAAGGACATTAAATAACCATACAAATAAGAATTTTGTCAGAATCACAAACCAGTGCATAATGAAAAATAACGAGCAATGTGGGACTGAATCACAAAGGGACCTATCTTAGGAAAGTCACAGAAGGCATTTCTTGAAAGAAATGACAGACTCAAGGCCAAGACATGAAGTGTCCACTGGGTCAGCGGGGTGCAGCAACCTCCTTCCCGAGGTCTTCTCTAATCACCCCAGTTTAAATCGACACGTTTTCAAAATGTGTAATAGTTGCAATATGATGGCAACATGTAATACTATATGCCAGTCAAGATATAAAAATAACAAGGAGTTTCACTGAATGTGTAGGGTTATTAACAATGTTAATGAAACAAAGTTTAAAGGACAATAGTGCCAAACCCTATGAAATTCAAGTGAAGTTTAGGGTGGTATTTTTTCTGTCATCCATTCTCTTCTTTTTTTTTTTTTTTTAATTTTTTAAATTTTATTGTTGTTACATCCATCCCCTTTTTGCTCCCCTCTGTCCCCCTCCCCACCCACCCATTCCCCCCAAAGTCAATCCCACCTGTTGTCCATGTCCATGGTTCCTTTACACTAGGTTCTTGTCTAAGCTGCTCCCCTTCTTTGCCTCTACCTCCCCCTCCCCCCTACCCCGTTCCCCTGACCACTGAAGGCCTACTCCTTGTATTCATATACTTGGTTCTGTTTTGCTTGTTGTTATGTCATCCATTTTCTAAACTTGTTCAAAATAATTATTATATAATAAATACTTTATAGAAGATTAAATAGTTAAGTAAACAATTTTACATAATTTTAATAAAATGTAAGTAATATTTTACATGTACTTCACTGCTAACACACACACACAGTTAAGTGACGCGGTGGGTAGAGGCACTGACCCCTCTCACCCACGCAGCTGAAAATTCGCAAATGACTTCTGACTCCCCAAAAACGTAATTACATGCAATCCTCGGTATCCATGGGGAATTGATTCCAGGACCCTAGCAGATATCAAAACCTGGGGATGCTCAAGTCCCTCATGTAAAATGATGTAGGGCAAGGCCTTCCATACCCACGGACTCCCAACTGCTGATCAGAAATACTGCTTTTGACCAGTGGTTGGCTGAATGCCTGGATGCAATGCCCAGGGCAGACTAACTTCACTGAAAAAATGCATGTGTGAGTGAACACAAACAGTTTTAATACTGGTTATTCAAGAGTCAACTGTAATTCTTTAGTTATAATACAGAAGAATCCATAATAATGTATCTTTCATGTAAAATTGCAAGTTTCCCAATCATAATACCTTTACACTCCGTATCATTACCCACCCAATAAATTTGTTACAATATTAGTTGTATCCTGAGGTTTTTCTAATTGATTAAAGCTTTTATTGGTCTCTGTAAGAAAAGGAGTTAACCTCCTTGATTCTCTTTGCTACATTTAATCAAACCTTTATGACAGAATAGTTTTTAACAAACTTTAAATATATTTTAGAGTTTAAAATCAATACCTATTTTTTTTAAGGAAAATAAGTGCTGGCAAGGATGTAAAGAAATTGGAACTCTCGTACATTGCCGGTGGGGTTATAAAATAATTCTGCTGTTGTGGAAAAGTCTGGCAGTTCCTCCAAAAGCTAAACATACAAATACTTAATCACACAGGAATTATACTCCTACCTAAGCCCAAAAGAATTGAAAACAGGTACTCAAACGAATATATGTACACACATGTCCATAGCAACACTGCAAAAGCCAAAAGGAGGAAACAGCCTAAATGTCCATTGAAGAAATAATGGATTAACAGATCGTGGTATATACATGCATGGAATATTATTCACCCCTTAAAAGAAATGTATTGACACATGCTACAATGGGGATAATCCTCATTGCTAAATGAAAGTAGCCAGATACAAAAGGCCACATATTGTAAGATTCCTTTTTATTTATTTATTCTGGAACATCCAGAATAAATTTAGAAATAGGAAAAGGATTGGTGATTGCCAGAGCTGAAAGGAAAGGATAATGTGCAGTTAGTTACTGCTTAAAAGGCACAGGTGTTTTGTTGTTGTTGTTTGTTTTGTTTTATTTTAAACCTGGGATTGTTGGAAATGTTTTGGAAAGACATAAAGGTAGTGTGAGTACAACACTGTAAATACACTAAATGATATTGAATTATTCACTTTTAAATAGTTAATTTTATATAATACAAACTTCAGCTCAATTCACACACACACACAAGAAAATCAACAGCCAACAAAAGAGCAATTTTCAGGGAAAAAGTATAAAATGCACTATATACTGTATGCTAACAGTTGTTCCTACTTTGCATCAAATCAAGGTTCATCCACCAATAACATAGAATGTACCTAAGCTCCTTCCTCTTTATATTGATTCTTGCTGCTAAAACAGAAAATATCAATGATTTATTTTAGAATCAAGTCCATGAACGTATGCCATTCTCAATCACCTTTATTATTCTTTGAATTTTTTACCTAATTTACAAAAGAGCATATTATTCACTCAACGCCAAAGTCATTAGTGGCCAAGTTCATTCTAGACTGTTTAAATTATTACGTCCTTTAAAAATTTCTTTGCTAAAAATGAAAAAGTTTGCTGGAGGAGTTTGAAGTTATTAATTTCTGCTTTAAAGGAACAAAACTCTTCATTTATTCAGCAAGTGTAACTTTGGTGCCATTATGTGGCAGGCACCCTTCTACATGTTTAGAACACATCAGCAAAGCAAACAAACATCCCTCTCTTGAAGGAGTTTAAGTTCCAATAGGGGCAGAGAGAGAAAAAGAAACATATAACTAACAAATAAGTAATAACGAAGTAGGGTGGCCTAGAAAACATGGCCTCATTGAGAAGGTAACATCTGACTTAAGACTTATGATAGTAAGGATTTTATCAACCAGATATCTAAAAATATGGTATTTCAGGGCCAAGGCAGAGGATATCTGGCATATCTGAGGTATATTACGGAGGCTCTCCAGTGGGGTTGGAGTGAAAGAACTGAGAGGAAGGTGGTAAGAGATGAGGTTAAAGAGCAGGGGAAGTGGAAGAGAAGGATTTCCAGTGGCTTCGGCTTTCGCTCAAGGGCAGAGAGAGAGGGCTAGACCACAGGAAGGCAGATGAGGCACCAGGAGGCCAGGGGCAGGAGCAGGACAAGCTAAGCTCTCCAACGCCTCAGCTGGTGGAAGATACAGTAGAGTACTGTCAGTAAGGTGGCAGCAGCTCCCGTGAGGCATTCCCCTAGGAGAGAAAGAATGGTGGCGACTGCAAAATAAAACATTTCGAGTAAGTGATGAAGACACAGGCAGCAGCAAGAAAACACACAAATTTAGTGAAAAAGTAAAGCAAGGTTACTTTATTGTGTGCAGAACAGAAAAATAATAAGAACAGAGCTAGAAGTACAATTGGATCTGACTGCAGAAGGCTGCAAGTGCCAGACAGAGCAGTGCTTCCCTCATTTTTCCTTCAGGATGTGTGCACACATGGGATATGATAAACGAGATATTCACAGCGAGGATCAATCTGAAGAGAACTCACACTACTGTGGTAAAAAGAGAAAGAACATGAGAAAACAGTATGGAAGGTACTTAAGAAAAACAGGAGTTGCAGAACGCATGTGATGAATGAGATGCCTATCACAGCTTTTCAAGTTTAAAGAGCCAAAGTACACGTCATTGAGCTGCACAGGTGGTCGGTGGCTGGTGACAGGGTCATCTCCAGGCCGAGGTGTGTGGCTCTGCTGAGGCTGCCACCAGAGTGCTCTCACGCCTTGTCCTCCCCCTTTTCCTTCATGTCCCCACAGGGGACGGGAACAACACAGGGTATGAAACATGGAAAAAGTGGGTTGTTGACTTTTTAATGATGCAGCTTTGAAGGCTAGATTTCTAACTACTCTGAACTTCTACCTCTTCACATCGAAGTGGGACAAGGGCCTACAGCTTACAACGTAAAGAGGGGGTGCAGTTACTGGGCTGAGCACACACTCATTTTTCCCTTTACTGTGGAAGTCAGCTCCTTTCTCTCATTTCTACCCCTGCCAACAGCTTCTTTGGCCTTCTTACAACCCTACTATAATAAAAAATGAGAAACTTTGATTTATTGAGGTTGTAGGTTAAGCTTGTTCATCAAGAACGCATTCATAAAACTAGCAATTTTGATAAAATACACCTTAGAGATACAAAAGTGGGCATAGGAGGCTCATGTTGCCTTCTCTGTACTCAACATCCTGCTGATTAAAAAAGATGGTAAAAAATGAAACACTCTAGTGATGAGTCAATTTTGGATTATCTGGTTTACGGAACAACATTCTTTCATATATGCGAGTGTATACATACATACATACATACTACACACGGGAGCTGTACAAACTGCTCTTTTCCTTGCTCCGGGTATTGAAAACACTGCTAAATCTTGTAAAACAGGCCATGGAAACACAAATGACTGGGCAATTTCAAAAGTTCATATTCACATTTATAAAGCTAGATAAAATTTTAAATGAAACAAATAAAGGAAAGGAGTCATTTTAAACCGAACAACATACAAGCTCCAAGGACTAAGATCCCTCATTTAAAAACAAACACAATTATCCCATTGGCTATTTCAACTCTTTTGAGTTAAAACTCAGGCGATGAGAGCAGAGAGCCAAACTGTCCCAGTGTGACCTGTGAAACCTTGAAAAATAATTGGTTCTCTAATTGAAAAAGAAAAGAAGATTAAAGAAGGAAAAAGAACTCTGCTTCAGGAAGAACTAGTCTAAGGCAATATGATGACAGAAAAGTAAGACTGTCAAATGAGTAAGAGCCAATAATTAAATTAAAATAAATTGCTTATTTTGTGTGAAATGCAGTTGTATTACATCTTTTGATAAATGTGATTTTCCTCAGTGATAAAATTTTTCCAATTAAAATGAACTTTTTATATATATATTTTTTAAACTATCCAATGAAATATGCAATTATAACATATTTTCCAAATTGTAATGAAATTATATATTCATGTCAATTTGTAGATACTTATTAGGTTTGATTATAGTTGACCCTGGAAAAAGTCTCTCTTCCCAAAGTCTCTATCACATAAAAATAAATACATTTCAGATAAAAATGTTATAAGAGTAAAATTCTTTATTTTAAAATATAAAAGAAACCCTTTTAAGGTAAATAAATTATGAAGTTTTTCAAGGTAATATAGAAAGTTATCTCCCAAGAGTTAATAATAATGTATAAGATATTATACATTCTCTTCCTAAATTAGAACCAGTCTCTCTTTCCTTCTAAAAATGTGCAATAACAAGTCTAAGTCAAGAACCAATTTGTTTTTAAATGCCAGTAGTACTTTACCCTAGGTTTCTGGAGGGTGTTTCTGATTTGAAAAAAAGAAGACTCTGAGGTTAAAAATATAGAGAAAATGTAATAATTTCTCAGAAAATAATGTATATTCCAAACTAAAAAATATACAGTAAGTGATATCTGTTGCACATTAATTAAATATAGTATATCTGAATAAAAAAGGGGAAAAACCTTTCCTGGCACTTGGAAAGATATGATGATTTCACCTAAAACTCCAGAAAGTAACAAAACAAAGGTTAATGTAACTTGTAAAGATCTAAACCTCAATAAATAGTGAACTGAACAAATAATTTAAAAAGTCAAAATGGCCCAAGACTCTAAAATGGCATTTCCGTAAAGAAAATGCAGGGCAAAAGGAAAGTGAAATTTTAATGAGCAAAATTAACAGGGCCAAGTACCTTATGGTATGTTGAGATTTTATGGCATCTATCCAGTCCCAGCCTCCACCCTCCCTTGCCAAAGGTGTCTAAGTGCTGGTCCCTGGAACCTGAAATGTAAGATGTGTCCAGAATGTGTCCAGTCGCGTAATATGGAAAATAGAGATATTTACTGAAGAAGATACAAGATACAAGAAACATTGTGCATATGACAATGACACCTTCACCCCCTCAAAGTCGGCATCTTAAGACCTCAAACAGTTCTCCCAATCACCATCAGCTACCCTTTCATATATTCCTGAATCTCATCCATGGTCTAAAGTTAAAGTCTCTTCCCCTTCAAACATAATTTTAGTTTTGGGAAAAGCCAGAAGTCATAGGGCACTAAATTGGGGCTGTAGCAGGAGTGAGTCACCTGGATGATTTGTGTTTTGCAAAAAAACTCTATATGAGATGTGATACATGAGCAGACACATTTTGGTGATGAAGCTGCCAATCACCATTCATCACAGCCTCTGAATCATCCAAATGGTTTCCACAGAGGAATACTGATGCAGATCTGTCACACTACTCACTCAGTTCTTTTGAATGTGGCAGAAAGTACACATGCTCACTCAAATATGCTTACTTTCTACACTGACTAGAACAGTGTAGTCACCATTGTTCACGCCTGTACATTCAGTCCATTCTCCCTGGCCGACAGGTTACAATGTTGCGATGTAAACTGTTCTCATTATATTAACCATAGCTGGACTTTTTCCCGGCAGGCCTCATGTTACCTAACATGGAAAAGGGAGCTATTGTGGTTATAGTTAAAGACACTAAAATTGTTAGATTAGCCTGGATTATTGGGCGGGGTGGGGGTGGGGTTGAAATTTAATCACAGAGGAATCTTTAATAGAACCTTTATGGCTTAGGTCAGAGTCTGTTATCAGGGAAGTCACAGGAGAGGGATGGCCTATGGAGACTGACTGCTGATGCTGAAGATTAAAGGAAGGATGGTCACAAACTGAGGAATATCCATGGCTTCTACAAGATGAAAAGGGCAAGAAATGAATTCTCCCCCAGATCTCCCTTTGTGAGCATAATGGTTAGTCCCATCTTTGCTAGCTAAATTATGCTGAAACTGGAGAGAAAATGGACAAGAAGTTACCTAGAGGTCTGACATCACTGGGGTGCTGTTTACTAACTCTGTGACCACCAACCATACTTGTTTCAATCACTTTTAACTGGGGTACTGCTTCCTGCAAGCAAATTTCCTCATAGGTTCAACAGGAAAGACTAAGTCACACACACTAAATGCAGCATGAAAAATTCCAAACTTAGATTTGGGGGCATAAATCATTCCAAGATAAATACTTTTCATTTCCAGAGTTTTGCACCTAATCCATGACTTGACAAGCTATTAAAGAAGTAGAAATATCAATACTGATTTTCAATTAAGCTACGAACTAAAGAAAGCTCTTTATATAGCTTTCATTTGTTATTGGTTTAGCAAACAAGAATTAAGCTAAACCAAATCAAGTTCTTAATAGGTCAAAGTGGTAGAATTTCAACAAATGCCTAATTCAAAATATTTTTTTTTTAGCTTATACTACAAAGCTGGAGGAGAAAAAAAGGAAAAATTATCAATCTCCTGAACCTTCTGCTAGCAAATATTAACAGTTGTCAACCTTCCTGCAAATGCTGCAGAGAATTCAGAACATAAGCTCTACTTGACACTCGTATGTGCCCGTCAACTAACGGCTTCCTACGTCTGAATGCATCCCAGCGCCACACTTATATTGTCACCCGTAACACCCTCACTAATCTTTGCAACTCTAAATAACTATTAAAAGTAATAATAAATTATTCACAAGAGCCAGGTTTTATAAAGAACTCAATGAGCTTCTCAAGATACCTCTCAAATCATCAGCTCAACACTTTAAAATTGAATCACACAAAAAAGAAAAATTAAAATGTTTTTTTTTTATTTCATAAAATTACAAAATTTGGGGAAGAAGCTCTATTAATAACTCAACATGAAAAAATATGTATTTTAAAGAGGAGGGAATTAACACCCAAACAGGTCTTTATATTTAGTCCTGATTCAACAGATCCCTCTCTACAGGAACTTTATAATCATTTGACAGTGAAGACAGGCACACATATGAAAGAAAAAAGGTAAACAGAATAACCTTCCATTATTATATTCTAAAGTTAATGGTGTAGACCAGTGTTACATCAGAAGTGACGACAAATAGGTCAGTTAACACAGCAGTTTCATAGTTAAGAAGCTTCACTTAAGAGAACCGGCCAAAGCTGGAGGGAGATCATTGAACTGGCAACAACTGTAGAAGACTGAGAGATGATACATCCAACTTTACAAGTAGAAATAAGCCTGCATTCTCAAAATTTAAGTTCAGCTAATATTTCCTGAGCAACTAAAATGAGGTGCATACTGCAAAAGAGGCTTTAAAATATTCATTCTCTAATTTTCACAAAAACCTTGTGAGAAGGGCATTGTCTCCCTGTTTTAGGGAGGGAAAACTACAGCTGTGAAAGCTGGGGTCACTTTCTTGGCAGGGTGGTCCCCACAGCCCCTCACTTCTCCTGTATCCCCTACAGCATGGCGATAGTATCAAATACCTACAGAAGTGCACAGAGGCGGTGATAAAAGATGGTCTTAACAAGAAATGGCAAGTTTTTAAAGCCTTTCATATAAATTGTGGGATAAGGGTGATCTGCTGTGGGGCAGTGGTAAGGTGGCAGAAGAAGAGAGCAGAATTATTTTAAATCAAAGAAGAGTACTTTAAATTAAACATAACAGGATTTCTTTTCATCAAGGAAGCAGTGTGGCACAGGAGCAGGAGCAAGAGCTTTAGACTCACATCTGTATTCTGTCCAGAGTGGAAGCTCCTTTAGCTGAACTTCCCTCCACGAGTGAAACTTGGTCTCAAATATGAAATGAACCCAGTATTCCGTGGTTCTTTTAGAGGACTGGTGTGGGAGCAAATAAAATTATATAATTGAAGTAAACATAAATGTTAAAAAGGAAAAACGTCATTCATACTGTTGTTTTAGTATTGTCTAATTGAATTTTTCATATTTTCCCAGATGTGATATATGTTTTGAGTAAGAAATACATAATAGGATGTTAAAGTGGATTTAAAAATGGATGGCCTGATGTTGAAGCCACTATATAGTTTTTTCCTAAGTTGGATGATATATCTCATTACAGATAATGTATTGGTCTCTGGAATTAACACAAGAAACATATATACAGCGTGGGCAAAAGCAGGTAAGTAAACACATTGTAAGTGAAACACAAAGCTAATGAAGCTATTGTATTAATCATAACCCGTGGGTCTTTTTCCATACGAACAAACGTGTGCTTACTTTTGCCTACCCCTATACATAAATAGGCAGCGATGGTGGCGGGACCAGGCCCCCTGATCTCCGCCTCACTCCTAGCACTGCACACGGCACACGGCACACATCAGAGAGGCTGCAGCAGGCCTTCATTACCATGGACCCTAGTGGTAGGCAGAGAAGCGGATGCCTTCTCAGAATAATTTGTAAATGCAAAACAAATCTAGAACAAATATTCCAAAAAATTATGGAACCAAAAAAGACCCTGAATAGCCTCAACCATCCTAAGAAAGAAGAACCAAGTTGGAGGCATCACAATACCTGATAGTAAACTATCCCACAAGACCACTGTAATCAAGATAGTCTAGAACTGGCATAAGAACAGGCACATACGTGAGTGGGAATTAATATTTGACAAAAGGGGCACAAGCATGCAATGGATTAAAAGCAGTCTCTTCAATAAATGATGAGAACTGGGCAGGGACATGCAAAAAATAAAATAAAATGAACCTAGACCACCAACTTATACCACACACCAGAATAAACTCAAATGGATAAAGAACTTAAATATAAGTTGTGATACCATAAAAGTCCTAGAGTAAAACATAGGCAGCAAAATTTCAGATACCCCATGTAGCAATACTTTTGCTGATTTATCTCCTAGGACAAGGGAAATAAAGGAACAAATAAACAAATGGGACTATATCAAACTGAAAAGTTTCTGCTCAGCTAAAGAAAATAACAGCAAAATGAAAAAGGAACCAACTGTATGGGAAAACATATTTGCCAATGATACATGAGACAAGTGAGTTTAATCTCCAAAGTATATATAGAACTCAAATGACTCAACACCAGGAAGACAAACAACCCAATTAAAAAATGGATAAAGGACCTGAATAGACACTTCTCCAAGGAAGAGGACCCAGAGACATATGAAAGAACGCTCGACATCACTAGCCATCAGAGATGCAAATTAAAACCACAATAAGATATCGCCTCACACCTGTCAGAATGGCCATCATTTATAAATCAACAACCAAGTGCTGGTGAGGATGTGGAGAAAAGGGAACCCTTGTGCACTGTTGGTGGGAAAGCAGCCTGGTGCAGCCACTATGGAAAACAGTATGGAATTTCCTCAAAAAATTAAAAAGGAACTGCCTTATAACCCAGTGATTTCACTTCTGAGAATATACCCTAAGAATCCTGAAACACCAATTCAAAAGAACGTATGCACCCCTATATGCACAGCAGCATTATTTCCAATAGCTAACTGTAGGAAACAGCCTAAGTGCCCATCAGCAGATGAATGGATCAAAAACCTGTGGTACATTTATAAAATGAAATACTACACAGCAGAAAGGAAGAAGTCCTACCTTTTTCAACAGCATGTATGGAATTAGAGACTATTATGCTAAGTGAAATAAGTCAGCTGGCGAAAGATAAATATCATATGATTTCATTTATAACTTGAATCTAATGAAAAAAATAAACTAACAAGAAAAATAGAACCAGAACCATGGAAACATGAAACAGACGGATAGGTGTGGTAGGGGAGGAGGGTGGAGGGAATGGTGGAAGGAAAGGGAAGGGATCAGGCAAAGAATGTGTATGAATGGTGCATGGATGTAGACAAGGGAGAGGGGCCTGACATTAAGTTAGATGGTAGGCTGGGTAGAGAGAGGTGAAAAAGAAAAAAATTGGGACAACTGCACTAGAATACATTTTTTAAAAAGACCATTAAAAAAGAAATAAAGGCAAAAATACATAGGATTTGCCCTGGCCAGTATGGCCCAATTGGTTGGTGCATCATCCCACAGACCAAATGTCACCAGTTTGAGTCCCATTCGGGGCACATACCAGAAAGCAATCAATCAATGTTACTCTCTCACTTTGATGGTTCTCTCTGTTTCCCCACCCCACCCCCAACCTTTCCTCCCTCTCTAAAAAAAGCAATGAAAAAACGTCCTTGGGTGAGAATTTAAAAACAGGTATATATTGGATTTCAAAGGGAGCAAATGACACTCCAATGCAGGCATCAAAACGCACTGAACAGCAGTTTGTAAACTAATAACATGCATCCATGGCAGCCAAGGAGATGCACTGCTCAAACCTTGCTTCAGGAATGAGCCTTCCTCTCAGTTGCACAGAGTCTCCAGGTTGACAGCCTCCAAGTTATTCGTACCCTTGGGATCTCCTTACTTTGGAGCCCAGGGCACATTCTACCTAGGCAGCCTCCAGCCAATGACTGGGCATGGCAGGAGTAGCCCAGCCTGGCCCTCTTCCAGAGCTCCCTCCAAGCTGGGTGGCTGAGAATTTCGCCGCGGCCTAAGGTTCTTCCTACCCAGTCCTTCTTTCTTCCACTTCTACCTCTTGCATGCATTACCCACCTCTGCCCTCTAAACATATCTTGCGCTCTGGCATCTTAGCATCCACTTCCTCGAGAGCAACAAAATATGCTTGTTTAGTAATGTATTAAATGTCAAGACCTAGCTGCAGGCCTACTAAGTACTCTCATTGTGAAGTAGTGATGAGTTTCAAAGCTATTTGGATATACATACAAATCTGAATTGATTCTAATGTGATACAAATGATACATAAACTTTACAGATAGAAATGGCATAGGTATTTGTTGCCTATATTTATTATTGAAGAAAATGTTAAATTTCCATTAGAGATTAGTGAAATCGATAATATGGTGTTTTTTTTTTGTTTGTTTGTTTGGTTTTTTCTTTTCCAAGGCTGCAAGTTTACAACTCCTGGACTAGAGTGTCTCTGGCTTGTGAATGCCATTCTTTTAAAACAAGTTAATTAACAAGTTAATTAAGAAGTTAATAAACAAGTTAAAAACAAGAAGTTAAAACATTCTTAGACAAGTTAGAGATGTGATCACCAAAGGTCTCTAACCTAGTGTTCTTCTTAGATATCATGAAATATATGTGAAAGCTTGTGGTAAATGTACAGAATATCTTACAAGGTATAAGATCATATGCCCAAACCATTTCATCCTAAGGGACAAAAAATACCCAGCTCACCTAAACATGCACACATAATTACATCACAATCTAATTTAGGAAATGCAAGGTTATAAAATATATAATAAAGTTATTTTCATACATAGAGACTTTTCCATTACAGAAGAATGTACTACACCATTTAATGTCAAATCCCATCGCATATCATCCAGCATGAAGCCCCCACATCTCCTAACGACCCTCCGATGACGACCCACTCCCTTCCTGCGCTCCAAGGGTGGCATGAGGTTATCATACTAACTCCATGTGACCTCATCTCTTCCCAGCCTGGGGAGCGGTGGGTGCGGAGGTGGGTGGAGGAGGTGGGTGGAGGAGGCTCTACAGACAGACCACAGAAACTGCTGGCAGACCTGAAACACCAAGGTGAACTTGTAATTTGGAAGGGATTTAGCATCCTGCCACTAGTCCAATGTCTCAAGTAGAACCTAGTGCTCGAATGCTGTTCCTCTCTCCAGTGGAAGAAGGAAATGAGAGGAGAAAAACAAAAAGGAGAAGAACAAAGCTATGTTTATGAGCACACACACCCCCAGTACAAACAAGTTCAATCCTTCTCCCTCTGTTTAGAGCATCTGTACAATATATAAGAAATACGCCTACAGGGACTTCAAAATGCCAAAGATATGCCTTGTAACTACACATGTAACTGAAGCATTTTGTGGACTTGGATGGTGCTTGTGGCTCCAGATCAAGTAACTTCACTTTCCACAGCCTTTCTCTTTCAGTTCTAGTTCTCTAAAAAAGCTGTCAAAATAATTTGCTATTCATTCAGGAATCTAACATAAAATATAACATACTTGGTAACAATGAGTTATTTTCTAATGGTGAAACAAGACACTCCTGACCTGCCTCATAACTTCCTTAAGTCTTTAGCTCTTTTGAAACTCAGACGCACAGAACCAAATGACAAATCCAGCCGTAGACAAGAAACAAATGATAAATCCCTACAGGAATATCGAATTCCCCACTGACTTCCTCCTGAATCTCTCCAAATTAGTGTTTGTCAAATGCTTTTTTTTTTTTTAGAAATCTTTAAGAAGTATATGTTACATTAATTTTGGCATCCTCTCTTTATTAACATGCATTCCCAAGCAATATAGTTCTGTTAGAAATTACACTGTTCATGTAAATGTAGACTTGTGAGGTAGCCTAGTACTTTTTATACACTTCTGTTCACACAGAGGAATAGACTGTGTCTCTAATACAAAGAAACGCTGTGAACACAGCCAAGTCCCTGGGGTAGTGCATAGTGTAAGCACTCTCCACCCAATGTTCTGTCCTCTGAACTATGGCGTCAGAAACCTCAGTGTGTAATCCGCTAACTGTTCCATATGCCAAACTGCTCAATTGAGAAATATTTATAAACCAGTTTATTGGCCCTATCTGGCAAATACGATGCACCTGTTATAAAATGTGATTACTTCAGGAAGCTAACAATTGTGGAATCACATTTTCATAATAAATCAGTCTAACTGAATTAGACTATTCATATACTTTCAGAAAGCCCTTTAATCCCTATTAAGTTAACAGTTTGTGAATAATGGATGTAATTAATATTAATTTTAGTTAATAAATCCAACACCAATAACCTGTTAGTATACTTTAATCCATTTTCCAACAGCCTGTAAAAATTAACCAACAGATGCTTCCAATCTGGTAAAAAAAAAAAAAAAAATACACAGGTCATTAGCATCATTCTGATGATACCAAATGTTCAATGTATGAATATTGTGATTAAATATCAAAGAGATATTACAATGTTTTTAATCTTGTTAATTCCTAACAGAAACCAAAGAACATAAAATATGTCATTCTTTGCTAAAATAAAAATCAGGATTTATTGTTCCACCTTCATTCTTGAGCTGAGCTGAGTCTCACTGAGACTACAGAAGCAACATGAAAACAGAGCACATGCCTGTCTTTCTCATTACAGTGTCCCCAGTGTTAAACAACACCAGCATGACATACAATGTATACCCAATAAATATCTGTTGACTTGAACATGGGCAGCCAATATAGGAAAGAGAAAAAGTGGGACAGATGACCTAATAGGAAAAATTAGAAAAAGAAACAGAAAGAGAAAAATGTTGACAGATTATTTTCGAGAGGATTTAAAATAAGGAAAGCTAAGAGGTTTCTCAAAATTTCAAAGCTGAGAAACACAAGGAAACCAACGTCAGATACCTGAATAGCAAAATAAAGCGTTAAAAAAAGCTTCAACTGAGTCAGCAACAAATGTTCATTTTTCAGGAAAGGACTTAACAGAGGGGTTCCTGTATTCCTTAAGATATGGCACAGACATTTTCTCATTGAAGCAATTCGATAAATGTCACAGGGAGATTATTTATTTATTTATTTATTTATTTATTTATTTATTTAGAGATTAGTTTTAAAAACAAGGTAAGAGCCCTGACTGGTGTGGCTCAGTGGCTTGAATGCTAGCCTGTGAACCAAAAGGTCACCAGCTCAACTTCTGGTCAGGGCACATGTCTAGGTTGTGGGCCAGGTCCCCAGTTGGGGGCCCAAGAGAAGCAACCACACATTGATGTTTCTCTCCCTTTCTTTCTCCATCCCTTCCCCTCTCTAAAAATAAATAAAATATTTTTAAAAATAAGTAAATGAAAACAAAGTTAAATCAAATCAAATCAAAAAAAAGCAAAGAGATATAATGAAGAGCAACATGAATACAGAGGAATGTACATGCTCTTACCCAGAATATCTTGCAATATCTATGAGTAGCTGGGGCAGGGTGGTATTCTGGGGGTTAAGACCAGTTTTTTAGGAGAAAAAAACTCATCGTCTTGGCTGGTGTGGCTCCATGGACTGAGCACCAGCCAGTGAACCTAAGTGTCGCTATTTTGATTCCCAGTCAGGGAAGATAACCAGGTTGCAAGCCAGGTCCCCAGCCAGGTCCCCAGCTGGAGGCAGGTGAAAGGCAACCATACATTGATGTCTCTCTCCCTTTCTTCCTCCCTGCCTTCCCCCATCTCTAAAAATAATGAATGAAATCTTTAAAAAAAAGAACTTGGCAGAGGTGTGGTAAAGATTAAACAAGGTAACATGGAGATGACCCAGCTCACAGACCAGCACACCACAGGGGGATCTATGGGTGTTATTAGTCCTCCATCCTTTACTAACTCTCAGGGTACGAGACCTCTCAATAAAAGTCCCAGAGACCTGAAGCAGTGCCTTCTTATAAGGAGAAAAGCCATACTTTGCAACAAAATACTAAAGAGTATGTGAGAAAATTTTAATGTCCTTTTTAAATGACTGGATTCAGCTCTCCCTCCCACCCTGCTCTCTCAAATGCTTAGGATGCACAAAGAATTGGCATCTACCATTTTAAATGCCTGGGAAGGAATATCCACCTTTGTAATCAGAAAAACTGCCTTGTTTCTTCTTTTTGAAAAAATTAATTTATACCCGCCTTCACCTATTTCTCAAGCCTCCCACCCCTCCCACCACCCTCCATCTCTGGCAGCCACTAATCTGTATGCAGGAGATTGGTTTCTTTTTTTAGACTTCACAAAGAAGAGAGGTCATACTATTTCATTGGGCATAATGCCCTCGATTGTTCACCTTTGTTGTCAAAAATGCCCTGATTCTTGGTCAAAGGTTGCTGAAAAAAAAATTCAGATATACCATGGCTCTAAAAACCCACAAATCATTGGCCATCTGAATCCTCCGTCCTTGCCTGCCAAGTTGTGAAGCAAACCAATGATTAAAATCAACCAGTAAACGAGGTCTCTACTCTCCCCTTTTGCTATGGAGTGGACAGCAACTACATTTCTACCTTGCACTGAGCAATAAATAAGTGACTAGCTTTACTTTTGAATTCTGCAGAAATTATAAAATGCATTCAAACAAAGTAACCTTTGGAGACATGAGGCACTGGTAATTATTAGTACTTGAACCTCATGCCTCAGCACCCACACCATGAACAGAAACCATAAGGAGCCAACTGTCCACTCCATCAGCCCTTGGAGGTTGTCTAAGCTTTTCAGACACCTTTCTCTTGCCTTCCTTTCTGTTCTTTGCTAGAAGATATCTATAAAGGGTCCTGCTTTCCTGAAAGCAGCAATAAATGACCTTTTCCAATAAAATAATTAACTGCTAGTCGTGCCTAGGAAGCACTCTCAACTGAAGGTCCTCAACTAATGCCTACTAGGAAGTGTTCTTTAAAATCCGGCCCCGAAATAGTCACATTTACAGCTCGTTTCCTGTTGGTATTGATAAGTGTTAGCACTGCCCAGGGTTACAGTCCTGGGTTTCCCCATCTTTTCTGTTCACCATGGAAATACCACCCACAGTCACAGATAAGGGAAGGTACCATTCAAAGTAAGAAAGGAGAAGTCATGGGCCTCTGTCAGCCTCCAAGTCAAATGAAAGAGATTCAGGGCAGCGGGACAGCACGTACAAAGAGAGAGGGATGCAGGTAGGTAACGTTCAGAAAGTGCTCATCACTTCCTCACTTTAACCTCTGCAGCTGGTGTTAGACTGAGCAAACACTTTGGTTTCTTTCCAACCTCAAATCTCAAGGCTAAAGTTAGATGCCTTAAGAATCTTTTAAAGGTCCAATTATTTCATTTAGGGCTAACACTACAGCTAAATTAAAGACATGCTAACAAGTTTCCCTTTTGAGCCTCATTAATTAAGAAAGTAATCAGAGTAAGGATGGAAAAAAGGAGAGTAGCAGGATGGCAGTATTACTGAAATAGCTTTTAGGTACCTCCGTTTGCACCTACTAGGAAAGCAAAGGGAAAAGTAATCAATTCCAGATTAGGAAATCTGAAATTCTTACGTCTTTTACATATAAATACACATTTCAACTGCCATATATTTTCCTTGATTGCCTAAAGAGTAACACTAATTTTATTCAAAGAAAATCTTGATTCTCCATAATCAAAAGGTACAATTAAGATCTGCTTACTTCACAAGATTTCCTAGGGCAAGCTTGCTGAGAAAATCCCCCGTTTTCAAACATCAAAAATATATCATTTTTACTATTTTGGTCAAGACCAATAGTGCTCAAAAATATCTGCTGAAGACTTTAAATTGACCACACATTCCAGAAAACCACCTTGATTTACAATTACCTTTTAGTATATTACAATTATTTTTTTTAGAGTGTCTAATTTACATTTATATTTTAAAAAGCATTTCAAAAGAATGTAAATTATCTTTTTTTTTTTTTTTGGTATCAGCCAATATCTCTTAGTTGCTGTGATGATCAAGTTAAAACAGATACATAAAGCATCCCGCATAGTGCCTTGTACACAGTAGGTATTTTAAAAAAATCAAGCCTTCCCATATCCATTCAGTACAATCACTCCTCCCCAGCTCTCTCTGTGCTCAGTGAGCCCAAGGACGTACAAAACATAAGTCTATGGGTTCCTTTCTGAAAATTAGAGGTAATCCTTAATCGAACACTAACAGTGGTATACAATACTTCAGAATTAACCTAATCAAAGAATATGTATGAATGACTCATAGACATGGACAATGAATTGGGGATTGACTGTGGGCCAGAGCACTGGGTTGGGTGGAGGGGGGCAAAAGGGAAAAAAGTAAAGAAAGTGTGACAACTGTAATACAATAAATAATTTCTTAGAAATATAAGTGAGCCCTGGCTGGTAGCACAGTTGGATAAGGTGCTGGCCTGCAAACCCAAAAGTCGCCAGTTCGATTCCTAGCCAGGTCTCCAGCCAGGTCCATAGCTGGAGGCAGATGAAAGGCAACCATACATTGATGGTTCTCTCCCTTTCTTCCTCCCTCCCTGCCCTTCTCTCTAAAAAATAATAAATAAAATATTTTTTAAAATAATACATATATATATATATATATACACACACACACACACACACACATGTGGGTATCAGCCTTGAAACAAGTAATCTTAGCCCATGAAACTAGATGAAATAAATTCAATTTACAGACAAAAATGATATCTAATATAATTTTTTTAAATCACAAAACAATTTGAAAAATAAATTGCATTACTTTCAATGACAAGATCTTATAATCTACTTATATTCTTCTGTTTCATGCTAACTTTTAAAACACTCTTTGAAATTGACATTTATATCCCATGTGACTCATACTAAACTATGGTGACAGTCACTGTAATATTAAATATTGAAATCTGACTATAGGAAGGCTCACCATTTGCTTTTATTTTTACTGCTTTTCACTGACAAAAAAAAAAAAATTCATGCCCTGGCTTGTGGCACAGTGGATAAGGCACCAGCCTACGAACCCAAAGGTCACTGGTTCGATTCCCAGCCAGGGCACATAACCAGGTTGTAAGCCAGGTCTCGAGCCAGCTCTGTAGTTGGAAGCAGGTGAAAGGCAACCATACACTGATGCCTCTCTCTCTTCCCCTCTCTCTAAAGAAAAAAAAAATTTCATGACAAAACTCTCTCTCAAAATATCCTCCCTTATGAAAATCTCATTTAGAACATCTTCAAAAAGGTATTATATATTTAAGTTTTGTATCAACCATCTGCATTTTAAAATTTGCTCATTTTATACTCTAACAAAATTATCTTTTTAAATATTATTTTAATTATTTTTAATAAATCATGTATTTACCCATTAATAAAGTAAAAATACATATAAGACTTAAAATAATGCTTTCTAGTATTTAATATGTAAGAAGTGGCAGTGTTAACATATTAAAATAAAAAATAATAAAGATGTTAAAGTTACCTTTTTGTTGGCAACAAAATGTATTCTCAAGTTTATAAAGTAAATCCACATTTTCATACTTATTTTCATTTGCTTTTATCCAGAAACAGTTTTCAGTCATTTCATGAGGTCTGATCTACAATCAAAGAGAAGACTGATTCATAAGTAGTTGGGTGTTTCATCCGTCCCAGACCAATCATTGTGTTCAGACCCAGCGGCCCATAGCTGCCAGCCAATGTTTATCAAGTAATCCCTGGATGATTTTTCTCCAAACTGTGTTCAATGAAATACAATTTCTGCAGGAAGTTAAACTTTTATTAGGGAAATAATTGGGGATTGTAGCTGAATGAAATGAGTCTTTAATAATGCTCATGTGCACTCTAACTCTTCAAGTGCAGCATTTCCTAAGGTTATATAACGAACCAACATTGACTCCCATGAAATTTAAAAACTAGGAAGCCAAGGCCATAGTCCAGAGCAACGGACTTTGCTTCAACAATCTAGAGATTTTGTTTAAAGGCTGTTTTACTTAAAATCACTTTGAATAAGGTTCTTACTGGAAATTATACATAAGTAGAAACAAAATTAAATTTTAATTTAGGTAACAGTATGTTTTCTTCCATTTGCTTATTTATTTATTTATTTTTTATTTCCTTACCTTTAACCAGTTTAATCTTCTCATGCTGATTTCAGGTTTAAATTCCTTCTTCGGTTTTAACCCAAATGGCAGTGTCGGTGGAAGCGAGTTTCCTCCACTGAGAAGTCCCAGGGGAGGTGGTGGAGGCACAGGACCACCAAAAGACATTCCTGGTAGTGGAGGAGGAGGGGGAAGAGGAGGAGGAGGAGGAGGAGGGGGAGGGGGAGGGGGAGGGGGTGCTGCGGGAGGAGCAAGTGCTGGGTGCCCTGTTCCATCTTCTTTTGACAGGGGCAAAGAGATATTTATATCAGCTGGCAAGGCACCAAACTAGAGTGGAAAATAAATTAATTAATTAAAAACACGACTAAGAACACTACATAACACGTAAAAATACACTTTCCTTTAAAATAATGTATTATTTTGAAACCCCCCAAAATTTCATGTGGTTTGACCTAAAAATTCCAATGAAGTTTATTCCTAGTTTAAGAAGGCAATTTTAACTTTTCATAAAAATGTAATTGAAAGAAAATTCCCCATTTTGAGCTAGTTATGACCATCCAGGTAAAGATGTCTAGAGAAGAAATGGGTAGATGGCTCTAAAGGTGTGAAAAGCGGCAGATTGTAAGAGACAGTTGAAGTTGCAGGAGTGGAGAAGTTCACCTAGAGTATGTACAGAGTCTGTCATGGGAGGAAGGTTCTATGTACAGAATTCTATAGAACACTGGCATTTAAATAAGTTTTTTTTAAAAACCCAGAGAAAGCCAACCAACATTACCATATCATGCCTTTGCCTTTGAGGGGAAAAATAGCAAAAACACTAAAATTCTCAGCAGGACCTCCGAAGACATGCTGTGACCTGGAACTGACCAAGTGGCTGTCCTCTCCCATGCTATGTATCTGCCAATCTCACTCCAACTTCAGGTTCCTGGAACACGTCCCTCCTTCCACCTGAAACATCCTCTTCCCCTGCACCTTTCCATCTTAGCTACCTTATCCCTTTTTCCGGAGAACCTTATCTGACCACTCATCTCACTCAGATAGTACCCTTAACTTCTGAGCAGCTGTAATCAAAAGCGTTTCATAACTATTTACGGAATCATTAGCATTCATTTCTGATAGGTTTTAACTCTACAAGGCCAGTGACTATGCCTGTGTAACTACTTTCTACAGCACCTAATGTTGTGACTGGCCAACAACAGCCTCTGAATATGTGTAGGATAAGTGAATTAAAGACAAGAAGAAAAACAAGGCCAACACAGGGTCATGACTCAAAAGTGAAGAGAGTGACCCCCATCCCCTAAAAAAGGGTATTCCATAGCACCAAATGCCACAGAGGAGCAAGGTAAGCTCAGGAATGAAAAAGAACCAAATGTGTCTACCAGTCACTTTTGTCCTCATGTTCCAGGACATGGTAAGAATTTAATGACTATATTTTGATTGTCATAAACAAGTTCTGGGTTAATAAATAATTTTTGTGATATGATTATTTTCCTGAAATTACTAACTTCAATCCTGAGCCACACATATGCTATTTGCCTTGCAAATAATGCCCATTTAATAATAAATGTTAATAAATCATTTTTAAAGTTTTATGGCACAATTATGAAAAATAAATTATGTTTAAAAGCCTGAAAGTGACATCTGAGGTCAGCGCAAAGAAATGCTATCATAAAAATTGAAACTGCAAATCAAAGAATATGCTTTATCAAAAACATTAACTTTAGTGTTATGCTGGGTTGTTCTGATCTTAGATAGTACTGCCTTTTGAGTGTTAAGAAATATATGCATAATATACTCATTCAATATGCATTTTGTAGTTAACTATTAACATCTTAAAATAAAGATAAGGTTGGATTTTCTGCTATAGACTAGTTTATTTGATAATATGGTTGACTTGAAATATATTGTTCATGAGGCCACTGTGATTATCTTGCTCACCATTATATCCCCAGCATCTAAAAATGCTTGGTTAAGTGACTAAATGAATAAAATCAAAGATTACAGAACATATTTTACTCATAACCTTCATAATCAGCATGGTTTTTATCAAAAAGAAGTATCTTAAGACAAGTGTGTAATTTCATTAGAAACACATACTAATTCAAAAACTTTGTCAGTTCTTAAAAAAGTAACATTGTGGCCAATATTAAGTCCCTAATTCCAGGCCTCCTTCTGATGGCCATAGAAACAGGCCACAGCGTTGTCCACAATTTTTACAACATAGGATTTAACTTCAATTTCGAAATGTAAGTTTATTACCATTTTGTATAAAAGCATAGGCAGCAATAATATATCCAAAGATGGTGAATAAACAGGAAATTTTTAGAGTATATCTGTAAGTAACCCTTCAACTGGGAAAATTTTAAAAACAAAAGGAAGTCTTAAAATTTATTATTAGCCCAGATCAGGAAAAGCTTTTCATAAATGTTTCAGCGATTGTCTATAATGCTAGCTGAAATATAAAACACAATAAAATGTTCCTTTTAATATGAAAGACAAAGAACCACCTGGGAAATATGAGAAAGTTCAATAAACTGTTATAGTTTCATTTTGTACACTAAAGGAAGAAAGATAACTGAGAATATTTTATTTGTAGGTAGGAGCTTTTAATTTTTTTGATTGAACACTAACAGAGAGCTCTCCCTTAAGGTGTCTTCCAACAAACAGCCTCTGTAACAAAACTATCCACTAAGTATTAACAAAAATTGCCAATAATACAGGAAATAGTATACCAATGTACAGAATAGTATACCTGAGACTATTTAACATAACCATAAATTAGGTCGAGAGGAAAACAGTAAAATGACACTAATTGCTCATCATCCTATATATAAACCTACACAAAGAGATTAAGCCATGAATAACCTACCTCCCTACCTTCCTCCATTTAAAATGTGCAGATGACGTATTTCTTGCTATCTAAATGTTTTATGTATCGAGGGTGTCTATGAGCTATCTGTTCCATAATCCAGATTTGCACTCTCTTTTTTTTTTTTTGTCATGTTTTAAATCTGTTTACTTTTGGAAATTGAAATATTATCAGAAAATGTTCTCATTCAGCCAGAGATTATCTTTCACTGCAAGGTACCCATAGGCTGAAGGTGTTGAAAATAAATAGCAAGAGCAATAATTTCCTGTAGTGGGATAAAGATCAGTGATGAATGACAAATCTAAGATGAAAAGACTTTTTTACCCTTTATGTTTAATTACTTAGGAAATGTGACAATACGAACAAAATCCAAATGAAGCAGGGAAGCAGACCGGTTAGTATCAGCTTAGGCCTTCTTAAAAACGCACATTAAAAAAAAGTGGCAAAATAAGTTGAAACATTCTGATGTTATGAAGATACTACATGACCTCTGCTCCCCTGGTAAGCTTTCAATACTGAAGTTCACTCTGGATAGACTATGTTTTACCTGAGATTTAAAAGCTTGTAACTCTGCTTGAAGCTCATTAATCTTGGCTTCTTTTTTCTGCAATTGAGCCTGTGTTTCTTGATGATCGGTAAACTCTTTTTCAAACTGAAGAGAAAAAAATAAATAAAAAGGAGGGAGAGAAATGGAAATAAAAAGCACTATTTATAGAGAAATATTACTCTAATCATCTGTAGTAGAACATAAATTTAAGAAAGAAATGGTAGGTTTTTGCTAAGTCACCCACAACCTTTCTCTGAGTCCCACTCAAAATATTTGCAGGGGTGCAGACAAAGCCAAAGATGGAGCCTATGACCTTCTCCCTCAGCACAGGAAACTGGCCCCTAGTTATGGCCAACCCTGGCATTTTTCTTAAAAGTCCCTAAATATCATTGCAACTTTGTGTAAAATAACAGAGAGCAAAGCATTGTGTTGAGTTCCCTGACCTCTACCTGAAAAAAAGGTAGTCATGAAATTTACCTAAAGTGTATCAATATAACCTAAAAGAATTCCATATTAGTTTTATGTATAAAAAAATAACCATTATAGAAATATAATAAGTTAAGAGAACAAAGTCTGTCTTATTTATCTTATTTATCATTAACCTGTTGGAGATTAATTAACCTTTGGGAGATTAAGGATAAATTAACCTTTCAAAGTCCTTAGTGGGAGGAAGGTAAATAATAAAATTTGGCAAATCTGATGAGTTTTCAAATTTACATAGTCACTCATCACAAGTTCCCATTTTGAATTCAAATAGCTTACTATCATGGCTAAAAGCCTCTCCTCATAGAAGTAAATTTTAAATAGGGTGTTGTCTTACAATCAGTAACAAGTATTTGGCTCTTTTAAGAAGTGGGGGATGGAGGAGGTCAATCAGTTAAAAACAATGCAACTACCCTACAAATGTACCCTGAAATTTTGAAATACAGACAAACCCCAGTAAGAAAAATAACAACTCAACCGTTTACAAAGGGCTATATGACTCTTAGTCCATCCTTAAGAGAAAGAGCTAGTTCCCATCATACAGGAAGTAAAAGATGTGAGATTAAACACCATATTTTATGTCCTTAAAGTCTGAGTTATTTAGATGAAAGCACACTACCTTCCTACAATTAATATTTAGGTACTGTTTACAGTATTTTAATTAGCTTTTGTTTCTTCAGTTTCTTCTGGGATATCTTTTTCTCTTTCTTCTGTGACACCTCCTCTTCTGGCCTAGGAGCAATCTGCTTTTCTCAGGAAGAACCATCTCAGTGTGGCAGGATAACTGCCTGTGAGCTCTGTAGGTTCTAACCCACATCTTGGGAGCTTTGTTCACCCAGATGTGCTCAATGACCAGAGAATCTATGTCCATCTAAACCCTTAAGTTCAGCATTAGTCTCTACATTTTGAAGCATGTGTAGCAAAAACTCAGCACTTCTTTTGGGCCACCGACCCTGTGTCCATCCAGTCCCACTCTCTGGCCTGGGCACACCTACCAACACCACCTCTATAACAACAGAATGGCACACACTGCTTTCTGTAGTGACATCCTTCAGGTACTTGGTGGCTTTTCAAATATGTATACCCATCATGGCCTGGGCAGTTTCACTAGTATTCTTAAAGTTAAGAGGAAGGTTTGACCCTATTGATTTGCATGATTTAGTGGGGTTTTCTGGGGCAAGTGAATAGAGAACTACTTTTAGAGGTCACCTCTGCTCGCCTTTTGGAAGAGTAGACCATATTTGTAAAGCCAAAATACCAGGCAAAGGTTTCCGAGATTTCCTAGATACACCCTCGTTCCACACATGTACTTATTATCTTTCCAAACTCATGTTTCACAGTATTTAAAACACAAAAATAAGCATTTGCATTTTATCACCAAACAACAATGAAGTAAGAAATATTACCATAATTCTCACTAAAGGTTAGAAAAGTAAATCTCAGACTCACGGTCCTCTCACTCCAAGTGTCCTTTAACTCTTGCCCACAACACCAACATTATCGCTCCTACTACCATTCTACTACAGCTCCTCCAAACACCTCCTACCATTCATAACTGTAAAAAGATACTGATCTTATTTAATTAAAGAACTAATTTACAAACCAAAGCATGCTTGGATCCCAGAGGATAGCCCAAAGCCCTCCTGTCACCCAGGGATTCCCAAGGACAGGAGAATGAATTGTCTTCATGCCTGTGTTGCACTGTGAACTTCTCTGTTCTTTTGTCCTTTGATTTGCCCCATGTCCTTGTAATATTATTTTTGCTCCAAAGGTACTGCTTCAAAACGTGTCCTTATTGTGTACTTACTTTTCTGACCTGTGACCTTCATTTACTTCATCACCCGCTACAGCTTAATTATCATTCTTTGACCCTAAAAACCACAGCTTACTTGCCCTGGCCTGGTGGCTCAGTTGGTGGGAGTTTGGCCCTGTACGCCAAAAGGTCAAGGCACGTACTTAGGTTGTGTGTTCAATCCCAGATTGAGGCACATACGGAAGCAACTGGTCGATATTTCTCTCTCTCTCTCCCCCTTCCTCCATAAAGATATGCACATGTGAGAATTAAAAAAAAAATTAAAACTACAGCTTACCGAATTGAAAATCACCTAGACTTCTCCCAGCCTCATCTCATCTTATTTGATGTCTCCACAGCTGTGCTATTGAATAGGTGTATTGAATAACCACCAGCCAGAGGTGGTTATTAAAATGTTAACCTAACTATAATCAGGCCCTGGCAGGTGGCACAGTGGATAAGGTACTGGCTTGCGAACCCAAAGGTCACTGGTTTGATTCCCAGCCAGGGCACATAAGCAGGTTGCAAGCCAGGTCTCCAGCCAGGTCCTTAGCTGGAGGCAGGTGAAAGGCAACCATACATTGATGCTTCTCTCCCTCTCTTCCTCCCTCCCTGCCCTTCTCTCTGAAAATAATAAATAAAATCTTTAAAATTAAAAAATAAACCTAACTATAGTCAAGTAAAGTTAAAATGTTAGGCCCTCAAACGAGTCATCTTATAAGGGCACAATAGGCCCACTTGATTGACAGCTACTGTGTTAAACAATACAGAGTATAAAATATTAATGCTTAAAAATAGGCTCCTATGTCTTCATATTCAATCTCCCTTCCCCTTCGTATTCCAGTACAACACATCCTAATCCCCTGACCACTCCTACCAGTTCTTTCTGTGTTCCAGCTCTTTCGTGTTTCATTGTACTAGACTCCTTCCTCACTTCTCTGCTGAACTCAATCACCTCTTTCATAAGATGCTATCTTCCACACCCATATGCTTCAATCACCATTCTTACCTCGATGGCTCCCAAGTCCTTGTCACTACCTCAGCCTTTCATCTGAATTTCAGAGTGCACATCAGTCCATTAATGTATTTTCAACTGCTTAATAAATACTTTTCAAGATAGCCCAGTATTTTCAGAACCAGTATTATCTACCCTCTATGTACCTTACTTTTTGAATACTGCCATTTTTCTAAAGGAGAGCTCTAATGACATGTCTCTTTGCCCTTAAACGTCCTTCACTGGCTTCATTATAAAGGCAACACTCACTAGCTTAACATCTAAGAACCCTCTGGAATCTGGCCCCGAACTACCTATCCCCATTATACAGTAAATGTCTAATAGCACGCCTATGTGTGTCCCTCATGGAGTGGTAGGTGCTAAAGACACAGAGTTGAACAGAATATGGTCATTACTTTTAGTAAGCATAGTGTCTGCTGGCAAAGTAAAAGCTAACAACCCAAAATTTGTAACAGTTACCAGCAGCAAGGACAGAGATGGTGGCTGATTCCTGGAAGAAGGATGTTTGACCCCAGGTTTGGAAAACTTGAGTAGTCAGCAGAGGTGCAGCCAGCACCTGCAATAGAGGCTGAGCAGGGGTGACAGGCAATGTTAGAGGGGCAAGGAGGAGGGGCAAGGACCACTGCAGGGGGCGCTGTGGAAAGGGGTTTTGCAGTCAGGCGAAAAGGCATTCCTTTCTCCTAAAAACCATGGAGAGCTACTCAAGTATTTACAGTAAGAACATAACAATCAAATTTGCACATCGGGAAGCCCAACTATCAGCAAGGGTGAAAGAGCTGAAGGAGAAATACCAGAGAATGAACAAGTTCAGGGCTACGGTAGTAACCCAAGCAAGAACTAACGGCCTGTCTGACTGAGGCAGAAGGCAGGATAATGGAAAGGAAATAAGGCAAAACTTTTTTACAGAATTCAAAAAAGTTAGTGTCCAGCTGAATAATGGAAATAAATAAGTGAGGGAATGAATTTGTACTACAAGATGACTACAGTGTTCTATAAGATGAGGAACTAAAATGCAGGTTGAAAAAGTATGTTTAGGGTACATGGAAGGTAAATTTAGTTTAGGTAGTTAAGCAGGGAACACATATAAGAAACTAACAATTTATGCTTGGCTCCTCCTTGGTATCTCACTTTGCTGCCTCATACTGATCACATTAGTCCTCACTTTCCTGGGTAAGCCTGCTGTGCCGCCCAAGATTTAAGTGAGGAATACCGTTAAACCTCAGTTCTCAAACATCCTTGTTATGGGACAATTAGGTTCCCAACCAAGTTGTTCATGGAGAATGTATCTCAGCTGCCGAACAAAACTTCAGATCTCTGTTCTCTACCCAACAATCCTTTTGTGCTTAGACCTGCACCATCAGCCATGTGTCTCTCAGGCAACAAAAGAGATTTGGTTTTCGAACAAATCCCTTTGCGAACAGTTTTCTAGGATGAGTTAAGCTTGAGAACCGAGGTTCCACTGTACTTCCTATAAACTTACACACCACATGGGGTGCGTAAGCAATTTTCACATCATAATACAAACATATCAAACTGCAGTATCACTCACCTCAGTAACACTATCCTGGAAGTTTATCAACAATAAAAATCTTTTCTATTTTATTCCAAAGCATTACATTTAGAAGTAAACTCAATGTAACTGTGGAATGAACCGATGAGCCCACTCCTGTCCAACCTTCCTTCATATGATGAATAACTGAAGTCACTATCATATAATCAAGTCTCCCAACCTCCCAGCACCTTTGAAGGTCATTTTCTCTCTTCTCCTTTTGATAACTGCTCAGTCAGTATTTAACACTTGCATAGCAAGAAATATTAAATAATTCTTATGAGAGTAAGGATGAAAACTATTCCACAACATAAATATGTACACTATCATATTTCATAGGCCTTAGAATGAGATTCAGAAGAATAAAAGATTGTGTAGGGGAAAAAAGATAAAACTATCAAAACAACTAGTCATAATTAGTACACACTGAGAGAGTTCAATAAACTAACTTGGCCCCACTGAAATATCTTACATACTAAGGAAAAATACCTAGACCCTCCTTTCTAAGAGGATCAGGTAAAACATAAACTTTACTTTAGCATTTTCATAATATCTAGAGACAAATCACAGCAACCTTGGGGATAAAAGGAGTCTCCATTAAAGACATACTTTGTAAAAACTGATATGATAGCCTTCTTCTCCAAAAAGTTACTAGAGCAATATTGCACTTACAATATTCCACGCAAAAATGTCAAGAAACACAGTTAAGGTTGAGGCTTCGCTTAATTTCACTCCCTAGGGAAAATGTATTAGAGCACCTGTACAAGAAGGTTGATAATTCAATATTCTCGATGTACTTTCTGACATTTCTGGTCTTCATTTTTCAAATTTATGCACCAGAATCAAGAATGTGTCTAGCAACTGAGATAGCTTCCTGCCTAAAGCAAAGTATTTACATGTGTCCTTATAAAGCTATCAGAAAGAAATTCTTGCTGATATATACAAAATGGTATGGCAGCAGAAATCTTTTATGAAGCAAACAATATTTTATGAATATACCCAAGACACATAACTTGTTACCAAATGGAGACAATCCACCTTGAACAAGGTCTTTCTTCTATTTACATTTAAAGCTTACAATTTTAAAACAATGTATTAAGAAGGTTATCATGTTTAACACCACTCATATAAACTCTGTATCTAAAAATTATTCAGAAAGCAAAAATATACTGTCTGGGCTACATCCAAATCAAGTACTTGAAAGTTTCCTACCACTTTCACATAAAGAGTAAAAATTCTTCCTGAGTTTAGAATATAAAGTTGGTGGGGTGAGGGGTCACTCAACAGTGCAGACATCTATCAACTGTACCACTTATGACACTTAATTTAAATGATCCATTGTTTCGCCACCAGACTCGGTACTTCAGGGCAACACAATATCATATTCACAGCTGTAAAAACCGAGCTGCACCAAAAGGCCTGAGATATGATACCCTTGCAGTGAGTGTTCAGAGCACCTTAGGATATCTTCGGAAATTTACAAAGTTTTTCACAAGTTACTGCTAACTTGTGAAGCCGTGCCTACCATTTCAAGTTATATTTTATCCCAAAAGTTTAGAAAAATGCACAATTCCCTCAAGATTCCTTTAAGGCCAAATTAAAAAAAAAAAGAATGTAGAGTCTTTTTCATGATGCCAAACACATAATAAATGTTTGTTTATTATACATTCATTTAGTGGTGGTAGTAGAGATTGTTCTTATTACTTCTGTGTAAGAAACCAGTCTTATCAATTAAAATCAGAGTAGTTACATAAAATGTGAAGAAAAGAGACCACTAACCCCAGCAAAAAAAGAAAAAAAAAAAACAGAAAAAATCTAATGAGTAATGTGCTAAGCAGAGATAAAAGGACAAAACACCATCTTAAAGAAACATAAGGGCCTTGGCTGGTGGCTCAGTGGATAAGGCACTGGCTTGCAAACCCAAGGATCACTGGTTCGATTTCCGGCCAGGGCGCATAATCAGGTTGCAAGCCAGGTCTCCAGCCAAGTCCTCAGCTGGAGACAGGTGAAAGGCAGCCATACGTTGATGTTTCTCTCCCTCCTTCCTCCCTCCCTGCCCTCCTCTCTAAAAATAATAGATAAAATCTTAAAAAATAAAAAGAAAATTAAAGGAAGGAATGAATGGCTGGCTGGTTAGCAATACTACGAGGCTGAAATAAATGAAAGCAGCAAGATATGATACTTTTGACCTATGAAAATGATAACTTCATATGATTCAACCTGATCTAAAATGAAGCAACTTTAATCAAAACAAGCAAATTAACCGTTTTTTTTTTAATTTTTACATATACTTTCAATCCTAAATGCCTAAATTATGATTTCTTGAGAACCACACCAATGTTAAAGTTCTCACTCTATACTTTTGTTTAGTCGTTCAAAAATATTCTTTTAGTTCTTAAGCCAGGAATCGTTCTTGGTGGTAGGATAGTGAATAAAGCAAACAGTAATATCCCTCATAACATTTACTCTAGAGAGATAGACAACACATTCATATATACACATAAAAATACTTAATAAACTATGTAAAATCTAAGATGATAACTACAACAAAAGAAAACAATAAAGGAAGTATATGGAGCATCAGGGTTGGCCGTGGGGAGCTAAACGTTTTCAATGTAATGGTCTAGAAGTCCTCCTGGGAGGACGGCAATGCTGGAAGGAGATGAAGAAGAAAGAGGAAACAAGCAAACTCCATGGGGCAGAATCACCCCTGCAGTACTTCTCCAAATAGTTCACAAAGTGAGTCAGTAACACTTACTTTCTTGCAAAATTCTGATGCTTTCTCTTCAGCCTCCTCTGTACCCACCCAATCTAAAATTACAAGAACAAGAAATTTTAAATTCCAGTACCTCTCAAATTCATTATGACTTTAAGTTTAGAAAGAAAAACTAATTCACTTAAAAAGATTTAGAATACTGTCACTAATAAAATAAGCAAAATGGAGAAACAATTTTAAACTTCTATTAGGAGGTAGGTGAACTGTAACATATGACACTCAAAGGTTTCTACCATCAGTCCATAAATATTTTGAAAGAAGATGATACCCAGCACAAGACAGGAAAATGGGCCATAGTAATAAACAGAAAGTTAAGAATAACAAAACTAAAAGTTGCTAAAACATATGAATATTTTATTCTCCCTGATACAAAAATATAAAATATTTCCTGAGAAATAGCAAACATTAAATGATCCATAATGTTCAATTTGGAGGAGGCATAAAAACACAACAACAACTTGCCAACACAATAGAAACATAAATAAGAAACTTCACCAAAGAGAAACTGGGCAGTATATACTAAAATTTTAAATAAGAATTTTTCTTACACCCAGCAATTCTATTTCTAGGACTTTGTCTTTAAAAATGACCATTCATTAAAACAGCTTATGTTAGAAGTAACTAAAAATAAATGCCCATCACTAAGTTATGATATATGACGTTTGTCCAGAATATATTAATATGAAAACTAGAGATTTATTAAAAAAGATATAAGAAACATTGTAGATAGGACAATGACACCTCAGTCCCCTGCAAAGTAGGCACCATTGGGACTTCCCATCACAGTTCTCCCAGCATCTCTTCTACTGTTCAAAACACTCTGCAACATTCTTTGTTGGAAATGCCATCAGCTTCCCTGTCATAGTTTCCTGAATCTCATCGACGATCTGAAATCTCTTTCCTTTCAAAGATGACTTTAGTTTCAAGAAAAGCCAAAGGTGCCAAATCTGGGCTGTAGCAGGGCTGTCACCTGGGTTATCTGACGTGTCACAAAAAAATTCTGCAGCCAACGTGACGAGCAGGCACATTCTCCTGAGGAAGCTGCCGGTCGCCAGTTGCCCACACTGCGGCTCTTCTCCTTGCACTGCTCCTCCCAGCGGACAACGAACACGAGGTGGTGCTCCTTAGTACCTCTGGCCTGGAGGGGTGTACCGCTACATTTCCATTCTCTAATCAAAAACCACAGTTAACATGGCTTTGAACTTGCTGAGACTTTGCCCTTCCTTCACTGGGCATGGAGAGCCAGGTGAGCCTTCGTTTCTGGATCAAGCTATAGACAATTCATCTCTGGTTATAAACTTCTTGAGGAAATCTGGCTCATTGGTAATAGTTTGAATCAAGTCATTAGCAACTGTAGCATGAGGTTCCTTCTGCTCTGGTAACAGAAGCTGAGGAACAAATTCTGCCATGACACATCCTGGTGTCAATATCTCAGACATGGCAGTTTTTAGATTCCACAGATCAGCTTTCGGTTATCACAGTCAGTCACCAACCTTTGATGATGGGAAGCTGGTGCACATTCAACATTCTCAGGTGTTGCTTGTTGCAGGGCTTTCAGAACATGGAGCACTTTCAACACAGTCTCCCTTATCTTTGAAGCATTTGTGCTACAACTTATTTGTGCTGCACTCATTGCATCATCCCCAAAAGCCTGAATCATCCAGATAGTGTCCATGGAGGAATGTTCAAGCTTAACACCAAATTTGATGCAGATTTGTTGCTCTATGTGCTCAGTTATCACCTTGAATGTGACAGCCACACAGCACACATGCTCACTCAAGGGTGTCTACTGCCCCCACTGACAGTACAGTGAAGTCACCATTGTTCACTCATGCACATTCCAGTCCACTCTCCTTGGCTGCCAGTTTTACCCATCATTGGTTTGCACCACCAGGGCAAATATCAAGGTAGTAAAAAGGACAAATAATGTCTTAACATTATTATGAAAATAGTTTTAACTATTCAAAACCCAGAAAGCACATCAAGAACCTCAAAAGTTCACAGGACTCACTATGAGGACGATTACTCTTGAGCTAACCAAGGAATTAAGATACAGTAAAATATTTCCATTTAAATAATAGAGAAATACTCACCAAAAAACTGATTTAAATCTAAATCTAGTCTTTTTCGATATGTGAAGTCTGGATCCATCCCATCTCTATGCAATACAATCTGAGATACACACTCATCAATTAATTTGAAGTACTGTTGCCTAAACCAAGGAAAAGAATAAATGTATACCCAATTTATTACTGTAACTTCATAACAAAACAAAATATTTTGGCAAGCTTAATTTTAAGTTCAATAACTTCCTTTGTATAGTTTCAACAGTTGATATAAATTTAACATGGTAGTGACATTAAACACAATTCCTTATTGCTTCCCTTTTGATGATTTAAGACATTATATTTTTCTAATCCTTAAGCCAATACAGCGTGCTTTAAAGATTTTCTTATACAAGTGAGAGCCTTTACTTAATTAGTAAGTAAAAGAATATTAAGATAAAGTGAGATACGTGCTCAAAAGCGGTCCTCAATAAAGGTCATCAACCAACCACAGTACCATACTGAGTTACCATTAATTCATTTTATTAGTACAAATTTAAAAATCTTTTCTACAATATTCTGTGGAAGGTTTTCCAAACCACACAGTATACCATGTTTAGAATGTAAGTGAAATCAAATTAAAAACTGATACTATAAATTATATACAATATCAAATAAATATCTTACTCAAAAATAGTTATAATTTTTTGCCCAGACATTAAATTTTAATTAAAGTACCCAAATAAGGTTCATGTTGTCATCACAATTCAGTCCATTAATGTGTGTAATAAGCTAAAGAACAACCCTTAAACTCAAGCCAATGTGCAAAAGGAATATCTAGAAAATTTCCTAAAAATCAAACTAAAGTGATAGAGAGTATGGGCGCTATTCCAGTGATGTACAGAGTCCTCCATTCCAGCCACCTCCCACTCCCTCAACGATGTATTGCATTCTTCGCCAAACCTTCCTTACCATGAATATGGTGTACTCTCTAGCCAGTGGGCTTTCCCTCCCTATAAAATATGACCTACAGCCCTTGATCTACTTACCTGATACCTAATAAAACAGCCATTATGTTCAATAAAATTTATAACAGCTTAAGATTAGTGTAAAGACTAAGGTTCATTAACTGTCAGGGTAAAAATGTTGAAGACACTGTTCCAGGGTACAAATCAAACCAAGAAGGTATTATCAACTTCTTTCAAAAAATAATTTCCCACAGTGGATAGCCTACGATCCCAAAGGTCGCTGGTTCATTCCCAGCCAGGGCACACAACCAGGTTACAAGCCAGGTCTCTAGCCAGGTCCTTAGCTGGAGGCAGGTGAAAGGCAACCATACATTGATGTCTCTCTCCCTCTCTGCCTCTCTCCCTTCCCTTCTCTCTGGAAATAATAAATAGAATCTTTAAAAAATAAATTAATTTAAAAAATTTTTAAATTCCCATTCTCTAATATTTCAGCCATAATCACATTAACACTTACGGTACATAAATTGCACACATTTTATCTCTCACATTTGAAGATTTAGATGATGCACTTCCATTCCTTTTTATTCATTAATGCTATCCTAATGTTGTTTTAATAATAAAAATATTTTAAATTAACAACACAAGCTATTTATGTCATTGAAAAAAATCATTTCAATAACTATTTTTTCCTCCTCCATACTCTCAATTATGAGCTCATTTATAATGTAGTTGAAATTTTGTACAAAAAAATATTTCAGCAAGGCAATACTAGCAAAGAATAATGTACATCTGATTTCCAAAAATGTAAATTAAGAAAATAATCTCTATGAGTGATATTGGTGAGTTAGTGAATATGTCAGAGGAATATGGGAATAATATCCATTATGAGATGAACACTAATTATCATTACTTACTCATAAAAAGCCATTTCAGAGGATTTTAAAAATCATATTCATTTTCTCTGCAATATTTTTACAGAATATGAGAAATTATCTTCCATGCTCATCCAACTAGCATAGTGTTCTGCACATGGTAAGCCATTAATTATTTGTTGCAGAATTAAATTTGATCTTCTACTCCACCTTCCAATTATCTCACTGCATTTGATTTTTCTTGGTTGGAAGGGGCTGCATTTTCCAATCAAGCTTTATTGCAGTAAAATTTCCTTATGTTCCAAATGTAGAAGTGAACAAATAGTCTAATTTTGTTATCTACTAATTCTTTTAAATGAGACTATTTTGCATTCTGAAATCAAGTTATTCGGCAACTAACCTTTTTATTTAAAAAAATGAAATGAATTATGTTTATTCATATCAATAATTTAAAATGTTCACTAAGCAAAATATGTTCAGATACTGAAAGAGTTCTGAAAAGTAAAATCCAGGTCCATCTGAGACAGTGATACCAAAAAATGAAGGTAAGACCAACAAGATTGATAGAACTGTAAGCCAAAACCAGTTCTGTATGTAAATTAAAAAATTAATGCATGACAAAAATTTTACGTAAATGGACATAATTCTGACTTAAATCTTGCGCTAAAAGAATAACCTCTTTATAAGAACAAAAACAACAAGTGAAGAGAATTTTGGATTATAGGGGAAAACAAATAGAATCGCCTGATTGACAGCAGCAGTCAGAGGAAAATCACAGGAAGAACACAGCTTTCATGGCAACTGTACTTACAACAAAGGCCAAGAACCTGAGGCTTAAAGAACCAACAAAAAAGCAACTTCAGATGCGAATCAAATTTAAAAAGTGGTACTCAAAGGATGACCAAAATAATTAAACTTCTATGCCTCACTAACATCACTTTGGTAATGCTACAATTGAATATTGCTCTGAGACTCTTGATCCACTCAAGTGACAGGAGTGACCCTCTGAGTGTGTCCCAGGACAGTTGTACTTTGTAATGTTTTAAAATTAGGCACAATCTATATCCTCCTGGAGCATAGATGAAGGGATTAAGGCCAGAAGGAAGGTATAACCACCCCCAAACATCAACCACCTCACCCCCCACAGCACTAGGGACACACTGAAATTTGTGAAAGCAAACATCAGTGCTGAATTCTTGAAAACTCAAACAGGGAGATCAAGTCAACGATGGCTTGCCTTAGAAGAAATGGAAGTTTCATGTTCACTTTTAAGTAAATTTGTAAAATAAATTCCAATTACCAGGGACCCGTATTTTACAATCTTATGTAATTAATGTATCATTATTCATTATTTAGCATTTGTGAAGTGCTTAAATATTTAAATTGTTTTATTTTTAACAACATATTAGAAGAAAATAAAGCATTAAAATAGGTTACTAAACTCATTTAATAATACCTATTGGATACCTCAATTCTACAAAGGGAGGAGATATGATGAATAATTGGTACTCATCCCAAAGAAACTAAGCTTTAACATTTTTGACTCATTCTGTTTGAATGTTAGGTACATGAAAAGGCCCAAAGTATACTCCCTGACAACACCCATAGGACAGGGACTGAATGACACATGTCTAGCAAGTCCTTCCAGTTGAACTAAGAATATGAAATAAAAACTTACTACCCACAGTATTTGAGAATGCAATTTCAGCAAAGCTATACTGGTGTCAAAAAAAAAAAAAAAAAAAAAAAAAAAGGTTTTATATTCAAAGTTCTCAGCTTCCCTGATAAAATAGTAAATAACAACAAAAAGTGGATATTGAAAACACGTATTGAGCATACACTATGTGCCAGGTATTTGGCTATAAGTTTTACCCATGTTATCATTATTTCATTTCATAGCAACCCAAGCAAGTTAAGTGCTAATGTCCCTATAGAATGTATTTGCATACAGGCAAATTACAGACAGGATGAATAATTTGTTAATAAGGTCAAGATGGCTAGGACATAACCAAACTTGAAAAGTCATTTGTCTTGCTTTTCTGGTACGTCAGCAACTTTAAACACATCTGTATTATTAAGGCACTTTCTACCTATTTAATAAAAGCAATGTTTAAGTGCTCTTCATGTAAGTTATAAGGAGAAACTTATCATCATTCCTACTGCCTAAGGACTAACCAGAAAATATCATCTGTCACATGATAAACTAGTACTCCGTTGCTAGTTTGCATTTTTATTCAGATGAAAAGTTGTAAACAAGAATCCACTGGAGCTTTAAAAAATAATAGTAATATTTTACCATCACCCATCTAAATATATGTCCAGAGGAAACACCACATGCTATGATGAGTCAGTATTATGACAAAAATAAAAATCTGAAAATTATTTGCCCAGATCAAACATTAGGTGAACTTCATTGGTGAAAGAAAACATTAGACCATAGCCTCCTCTTACCTTATAAAACAATCATTTCGAATCAGTAAAAGATGCTGGAGAATAGAAATAAAATATTTCTCAGTTTTGGTTTCCTTAACTGTGCTCCACACCATGTTGTAAACATCATCTGCATCAGTAAATTGATTAAGGAACATGTGGATTTACTTATCCTCTACACTGAACAAAAATACTGACGTAGAATCTGTTGTTAAAACTGCTGAAGATTAGCCCTGGCTGGTGGCACAGAGGATAAGGCACCAGCCTACGAACCCAAAGGTCGCTGGTTCGATTCCCCAGCCAGGGCACAGAACCAAGTTGCAAGCCAGGTCTCCAGCCAGGTCTGTAGCTGGAGGCAGGTGAAAGGTAACCACATGCTGATGTCTCTCTCCTACTCTGCCGCTCTCCCTCCGCCTCTCTCTAAAAATAATAAATAAATCTTTAAAAAAAATAAAATAAAAAAACTGCTGAAGATTATTGTGTGTCCTACCCTATTCATTTGTACTCAACCTGTGGAGGACTGGAACCTGGTAGGTCTCTGAAAAAGCACAGACATCTGCAGACCCACGTTGTTAACAAAAGCCCTTGAGTATATACCCAGGGTATAAGGCAGGAGTGAACCAGAAGGTCCCCTACTCCTGGAACATAAAAAGTCAAACGAATAGAATACACATACACATAAGACTGGTCCAACAGAATTCATTAGTAGGTAACACCCATTTACTTACGTGTATATTCATAAAAATCACATATCAATTAACTAATGAAATAAGAAAGGTTTATATAGTTATATTTCTCATTCATAAAATTGATTTTATATTGCTTATATAGAAATGGCTTGAGGAGTTCAACATTTTATGGGATGAGGTTGGCTGGTTGAGGTTTGAACAGTAATTTTATACAACTGTCTACATTTTAAACAAAAGGATATTCAAATTCAGCTCTAATATCATCCAGGCGATGAGAGAGCTCAATCAAGTCTTCTTCCTTATGCTCATCAAACACTTTAAGTTGGATATCTAAGCCATCATTCTGAAGGCATTTTAAATGCTAGAAATAACACAGAGAAATTATAAAGAATTTTTTCCATGTTGCAAAAAATTAAATAAAAACAAACAATAAACCAATCACGCAACTTGATTTATAGCATTCAAACATTAAAGGTGTTAAATACTCAAGAATCTTATCTAGATTTTAAAAAACAGATTTTAGTATTCAAGCCTTGTTTCCCCCAAAGATAAATTATTCTCCAAGGTAATTTATCTAAATTTCCCCCTACTCAAGTACTCCTCTAATTTAAATATTAATAAGGAGACTGCAAGGCACTTACTAGCAGTATCTCTTTCAATCCACAACGCATAAATTCATTTCTGATGTGAAGCCTGAAGTCCAGATCATCAGGAGATGTAACAAGGGCATTAATGAGCTGCATACACGCTACCTACAATAAATTACCGTCAGAGTTAGACTGGGATTCAACAATTTTTAAAAGGGGATGAGGGGGGGTGGGTGGCAGAACTGAAACATCAGGCTTTGCTCCAAATATCATGAAATATCTTCTTTCACAAGAGAGTTTGTTAAAATAATAATTCTTATGTAAACTATTTTAATCAACTGTAGGTTATATAAAAATTATAGCTGCAGCGGAATCTTTCCTTTTCAAGAAGTCAGGCTCCTGTAGGGGTTGCATGGTGGGAGAAAGCCACCTCAAAAGCCCGCGCGGTTTGGGGGTGGGGGATGGGCCTCAGTGGGGCGCAGCTGCTGTCCTCCGATGCCAGGCAAACAGGAGGGGCTTCAACCTGCAACAGCGACGGAAAAGCCTAGGGGCTGCGAAGGATGCTGCCGGTGGCCGGGACTGGTCACCGTGCCCACTGCGTCAAAGGCCGCAGTCATGGCTTTAAGCACAAGGCGGCGGCGGTTAAGGAGAACCAGCGCAGGCTGGGGAGAGGCGGAGAACACAGGGTTTGAAAGGTGCTAATGGGGAGTGAAGGTTAGAGAGAAGCAGGCAGTCAGAGCGCCCTGTGGTTTGAAAGAGATTCTGAATGAAGAGCCTGGGAGCGCACGGACCGCCCCCAATCCTTGCGGATGAACGGGAGCTGCGGGGAAAGCCAGCTGTGAGCTTCCAGCTCTTCGCAGGTGGCACGTGTGTCGTGTGTCGGGTGTTCTGAAACTGCCCTGGCTTGGCAGGGGGAGGCAGGGCCGTCTGCTTGTGCGTATTTAAAAGGGAGTGGAGCTTACTGGCAGAATTTCACCTTTAAATCTGTATAACCTTTAAACAGGTGCGATTGACTTTGGGGGGAATGGGTGGGTGGGGAGGGGGATAGAGGGGAGCAAAAAGGGGATGGATGTAATACAACAATAAAATAATAATAATAATAATAATAATAATAATAATGAATGTTCAACATCACTAGCCATCACAGAGATGCAAATTAAAACCACAATAAGATACCACCTCACACCTGTCAGAATGACAATCATCAGCAAATCAACAAACAACAAGTGTTGGCGAGGATGTGGGGCAAAGGGAACCCTCGTGCACTGTTGGTGGGAATGTAGGCTGGTGCAGCCACTGTGGAAAACAGTATGGGGTTTCCTCAAAAAACTAAAAATGGAACTGCCTTTTGATCCAGCAATTCCACTACTTGGACTATACCCAAAGAATCCTGAAACACCAATTCATAAGAACCTATGTACATCTATGTTCATAGCAGCACTATTTACAATAGCCAAGTGCTGGAAACAGCCCAAGTGCCCATCAGTGGATGACTGGATCAAAAAACTTTGGTACATTTACACAATGGAATACTACACAGCAGAAATAAGGAACTCCTACCCTTTGCAACAACATGGATGGAACTGGAGAGTATTATGCTTAGTGAAATAAGCCAGTCAGTGAAGGAGAAATACCATATGATCTCACCCATTACAGGACAATAATGAGCAAAACTAACAACAAGCAAAACAGAACCAAAGATATGAATACAGTGAATAGGCCCTCAGTGGTCAGGGGGAAGGGGGTTGGGGGTAGGGGGGAGGCAGAGGCAAGGAAGGGGAGCAGTTTAGACAAGAACCTAGTATAAAGGAACCATGGACATGGACAACAGTTACTATGCCTTGATATTTAGCCATGAGATAGCTGTGTCAGAAGTCCCTGAAGTCTTCATTTCTCAGTGAGTCACCTCCTTCAGACGGCAGTCCATTCGCTCTTACATATGTACAACTCAAGTCACTCATCATCTGAGACCCCATCAGTCATCAATGGAGAACTTGGCCTCAGAAGGAGGGGGCCTCAAGAGCCCTAGAAGATGAAGTCATTAGATGGAAGAACTCTAGGTCCCATGTGGAGTGGAGTTCCCCACCTCCATTAACTTGTTTTGTATTGCCACATGAGAAATAAATTTTAATTGTGTTCAGCAAAAAAATTTTTAAATTAAAAATAAATAAATAAATAAGCAAATTCTTTTCCTTTTCACCAACTCTGTCATTAAGAGTTTGTCCCTTGGCGGGAGGCAGACAAGCCCCTCATAACGGAAAGGCCCGTGGGTTCTGTTTCATGGGCAAGGCATTACCTCTGTTCCGTAAAGTCATCCACTCCAAGCAAAAGTTAAGTTCTTGTCCGGAAATGTCATTTCGCACACATAAACCACAAACTGTAATCTCTAATAGATGGCGTAAAACAGGAAAACAAAATAATTTTCTATTTCTGGAGAGAAATCCAAAGTCCCAAAGACTTCAAAGTCAACAAGTGCCCTGAATCTGGTTAATGGGGTTGTTGGTATAGCCAGAAATCATGCTGTTTGGTAGGATAGATAGGGAACCAGGGTAGGGAGGAGGAGGGAGACTTGTCCAGTCCACTGACTCCGCAGCCCTTGAAGGCTTTCAGGGACAGAAGCCTTCTAAACTTGGGCTTTCGTGCCCCCACTCACCCTCATGCCCCCTGACTCCCACACCCCAAAGCTGGTACCGCCTTTACCTGTCAATCAGTATGTAACTTCTTGACCCCATCCCACCCACTTATAGGTCCTCAGAACAAAGGACTCACTTTCTCTGGCTACGTGGCCACAGGCCACCCTGGCTTTTGCCCTTCCCACCCACCCAACCTTGGCTGGGTCTGTTCTCTCCCATGAGAATGGATCACCAATAAACCCTGCTTGCACACTAAAGCCTCACTGACCTGTAATTCTCTACACTGGTGAGAAGAACCGAGTTTCTGGAAGTTTCTCCTATAACAACATTACGAACGCCACACAATTAATTACTAGCAGTAAATTTACCAGGCAAGAGTTCCTACCTTTTGGCAAAAATTCAAAATAGCTGTATATTGTGACAAACGCACAAAAAATAATATAACTATATTATTTATTATTTAGTATATACTTTAAATAAAAATGAAAATTTGCTGTATTTTTTAGTTTAACACTAAAACTTTCAACCTCTCCACTTTTTTAACCCTAGACTGAAATATATCATTCATCATCTAAAATCCATATTAGGGAAGCAAGAGAGATTGTCTCTAGAGAAGCAAAAGTATGCTTTGCTGCTGAATTTGTGATTTTTCTAAGTCTACGTTCAACCAAAGCCTAGCAAGAATGATGGGCCTTCTGATCAATGTTTTAACCTCATGCTGTTCCCTAAATTGTCCTTTCTCCGTTCCTTAAGGCAAGGTTTATATGAATTTAAAATGCCATTTTTAGGTTAAGACACCAGTAGGGGGTCTCAGTCCCTGTTGGTAGAAATATATAGTAATTGTGGTATTTTATATCTAAATGCTAAAATCTGGCCAGCAGTCTTCTGTCAAAACTTAAGACTATTTAAAGTGGGGGTGAAAAATATTCCAGAAGAGAGGAGAAAAACATTAAAAAAAAAAAAAAAAAAAAAGAAAGAAAGAAAGAGAGAGAGAGAGAGAGAAATTGAAAAAAAAGGAATCAATCTTACCAGGACATGTTCACTGAACTGTAACCATTTCATGTCAAAAAGTCAATGCTTTCTTTCCACTTCCTTTCCAGTCATTACCTGGTACCCACAAATGTTTTTCTCAGCAATACTACATAATTTTAAAAGATCTCAAAGAACACATAAATGTTTCTGTGCATTCAGAGAAATTAAATCAGTTTGAGTCACCAAGTTTCTGGAAAGATGGAAATTAAAGACCACTCAAACAAAGCCACAAAAATAAGTAACAAAAATTAGCAGCAAATATTACCTAAATGAAAAGTAGAAATCAGGAGAAAAAAGAGAAAAAGGTCATCCAAAGTATTTCCAGGAAACATTATAAAAGACAATTCAGTTTCTGCTCAGCTTAAGAAAACATCAGCCCTGGCTGGTGGCTCAGTAGATAGGCACCAGCCTGTGAACTCAAAGGTCACTGGTTTGATTTCCAGCCAGGGCACATAACCAGGTTGCAAGCCAGGTCTCCAGCCAGGTCCCCGGCTGAAGGCAAGTGACAGGCAACCATACATTGATGTTTCTCTCCCTTTCTTCCCCTCTCTCTAAAAATAATGAATAAAATCTTTAAAAAAAAAAAAGACAATTCACCTCAAGAGGAAAAATAGAAAACTGACTTAAGTTGAAATGAATTTAGTTCTATAAAATATCTTTCCCAATTCTAATAACTTATCATCATGACCTTAGATCCACTCTGACTAACTTATAGTTTATATTAATTGTGCATGTCTATGAATATATACAAGTATGCAGCAAAATGTATCATTTCCTTACACATAAAAAATAATTGGGTGCCCTGGCTGGTAGCACAGTGGACAAGGTGCCGGCCTGCGAACCCAAAGGTCGCAGGTTTGATTCCCAGTCAGGGCACATAACAAGGTTGCAAACCAGGTCTCCAGTCAGGTCTGTGGCTGGAGGCAGGTGAAAAGCAACCATACATTGATGTCTCTCTCCCTCTCTGCCTCTCTCCCTTCCCCTCTTTCTAAAAATAATGAAAATAAAATATTAAAAAAAAAAAAATTGGATAATCAAGCTAAAGACCAAGGAATAAGTTTCTTCAACATTTTAAACGCATATATGTTGTATCACATAATTTCACACTAGTACAGCATAAGAGCATAAATGGGTGCCAAGTCAACTTCCAAGAGACACTAAGAACATTTCATGAGCTATCAAGGCAAACAAGACACGCTGCCAGCCGCATGAAGGCAAACAGGTCCGCTGAGCAGTTACGCTGCAACTCCTAGGCAGCGGCAGGCGGCCGCCTGATGAGGATGAGGACCAGTGTGTTGCAAGCCGCTTGTTCAATTAACTTGCTCAGGGACATGGGCTCTTTTGTTGGATTACAAAGAATCCAGGTTTTAATTTGTAGGGTGGGGAAGAAGAAAGCAGGAGAGGTCAGTGGAGATGAGGTTGAACAAAGAGACACAGGAGATGAGGCACCAGCTGCAACCAGAAATAGTGACCATCATAAAGGATTTTATGCAAAGAAAAGTCAGTAAGAGGCAATAGATACAAGTTAAGAACCTATGGTAGAAGTCACTTTCACAGCAATAAGGGAAAGCATGTGAACATTTGAAACATAAAGGAGAAAAACTGATACAATGTAATGGCTGGATAGGCAGGGGTTGACTAAGACTAAAAGAATTTATAAGAGTCAATGTTACCTTTGTTATTCAGACAGACAGGGGGGTGGTCCATTTACAGACATATAAAATGCAAGGAGAGAAACATGTTTTAGAGAATAGAATAAATCCCACTTCTAACACTGTGAGATGGAAATGGAACCATTAGGAATCTCTCATTCATTAATAAAAATTAGTTACTGAGTACCTACCTTGTGCCACCTGGGGATATTAACAGAAACTCAAGGAAATAATAAGTGAGATGTTCATCATAAAGAATTAATCACCATGCTCTGCTTGATGTTCCAAAAACCTAGCATATGATCTCAATTAATTTGCATTATGCCCTATAATTGCTTCAATAGCAGTCCCTGAACGGAGGAAGAGTAAGAAAGCAAGGAGGGCCTGCCCTCTGGGGAGCGTATAAGTTAACTAAAGATTCTGTCTTTGGGCATCAGGCCACAGTTCACTTTCTGTTTTTTTAGGTCAAACTCTTAAAGAGCAAAAGCGGGCCTCATTTACCTGGTGCCTTGGTGTAAGACCCAATAATTAGCATCAAGAAAAACAGGTCTTAATTTACAATATTCCAACCTGCAGGGGCTGGTTGCACTTCAGCTCAGAGCCCTGTTCTACCAGAGCTTCCCTTGCTCCCCAAAAGTCTACAAGCCAAAACCAAGCCCAGTAGTTCGGCACTCCTTATCTGTCAGCTCTCGCCTTCAGGATCTGGGGTACATTGTCATCGGCCTCCGTAAAATAGTCTAGGAAAGCATATGCTATGCTCCACTGGATCATGGTGAAGTCCAGGAAAGGCACAAGTCCTAAGAGAGTGTCCTCTGCACATGCCCCCAGTTCCACGAGTCCAGGTCTGCAGGGCAGAGTCCTTGGTGGCTTTGGAGTCAGCTAGGGCGGGTATATCAAAGCAGCAGGACCGGCTTTCTTCCGAGCCCAGGCCGCATGGCCGGATCCTGACTACAGACTGCATGGCCGCTTCTCACACGGCTGCCCCAACCGCGGCTCCCTCATGCTCTAACACGCTCCTTCCAGTGTGCTGCTTCTCATGGTGGACAGCGGGGCCCTTCTTCATCCTGTCAAACAGCATGGCCCTCTTCCTCATGGCTGGCTCCTTTCCTTCTGGCCTGCTCCTTCAGAAAAGGGTCAGCTAGCTTCTTGCCATTGACATGCAAAAGTATCTTAAACAGTATCATTCCCCCTTCACAGCCCTAGCTACCAGCCTGCCATTGACATGCTGTATTAAAAGCTGCATTATCGGGCCTGGCTGGTGGCACAGTGGATAAGGCTCTCGCCTGCGAACCCCAAGGTTGCTGGTTCGATTCCCCAGCCAGGGCACATGGCCAGGTTGCAAACCAGGTCTTCAGCAAGATTCATGGCTGGAGGCAGGTGAAAGGCAACCATACATTGATGCCTCTCTCCCTTCTTCTCTCTCTGAAAATAATAAATAAAATCTTAAAAAAAAAAAAAAAAAAAAAAAAAAAAAAAAAAAAAAAAAAAAAAAAAAAAAGCTGCATTATCTCCTTCCCCATCCCCAAAACCAAGGGCTGTGAAGATTATCTGGGGATGCCCCCCATCTTTTACAATACAATTCATTCCTTCAAAGCCTATTTACCGGTGCCTACTACATATCAGGCATTGTGCTAGGGATATAGCCATTAAAAAAAAAAAAAAAGATAGAAATTACTCTGTGAGACAGAAAGAGACAGAGGGAGCAGTCAGGATTTGAATCCAAGTTTTTGAGCCAATGCAATTCAAAGAATAAAGCTGTCATTTACTTGGATGGGAAAGGCCATAGGAGAAATGGGCTTGGGAAGAAAGAGCAGAAGTTCATTTTTGGACATGTTAGATTGGAAGTATCTATCAGGGATCATTATCAAAAAGAGTGGGGAAAAATTGGATGTAGGAGACTCCAGCTGGAGAGAGAGATTACCGTAGACATAGAATGACAACACCGAGAACGAAGATGAATCATTTAGAGGGCAGTAGAGAGAAGAGAAAAAGACGGAGAAGAACTGATGGGGGCATTTCAATTGTAGGTTGAGGAAATCAAAGTGAATTGTGCACCAGCAGGTGAGTCACCCAGTTTTTCACAGGCCACCAGGGCAGGTGCCTTCTCCGCACCGCACTGAGGGAACGGAGATGACATCTAACGAACAGCAAAACCAGCAGAGCAAGCGCTACTTAGAAAGCGTGCTCTTCGGTCAACTTTTTCATCCTGCATCTGAGTAGATGTTCTTACAAGTAAAATGATGGCTCTACTACATTAAAAACCGATCAGCTGCAGAAGTTAAATCCATACTGGAAACAAGTACCAGTAAAGTGCTTCAATAAAAATCTACCAGAACCTGTGAATAAGGCTTATTATCTGGGCAGGAAAGATACTGCTTAGACCACTCTTCATCTTCCCTACCCCACAGCAGGTATCATCTGCCTCTCCCCACGCAATCAAATTTCACATTTATCAAGTGAAAATGAATCACTGATGCTAACAGGGAAATACTCTGCCTCCAGTGCAAATAAAGAAAATTCAAAGAATTTACATGAACATGCTTTAATTCAGAAAAAGAACTAAATAGAACAAATTATATAATATAGACAGACACAAAAATAGTCAAGTACATCAGCAGATTAAGTAGTATAATTTTATTTATACTTCCAACTATATATTTTGTAAAGGATAGCTACAGTAAGACAGCAAGTCAGAACTTGGAGTAACTGCATACATTTCATACATCCAGGGGCGGGGTGGGGGTGGGGATGGGGGAGATTGCAGGATTCAAGAGGCTATAATTTGTATCAACAGGAATATTGGAAAACAAACTGATTTAAAAGAATTTTTTTTTATTAAGATTTTATTATTTTCAGACAGAAGGGCAGGGAGGAAGGAAGACAGGGAGAGAAGCATCAATGGATGGTTGCCTTTCACCTGCCTCCAGCTACAGACCTGGCTGGAGACCTGGTCTGCAATCCAGTCATGTGTCCTGACTGGGGAATCGAACCAGTGACCTTTGGGTTCACAGGCTGGCGCCTATCTACTGTGCTACCAGCCAGGGCACAAACCTGGATTTTTAAAGTATTTATTCAGACACTCCTGAGACATCATTAATCTCTTCTATTTCCTGCCATAAATTTGGTTGAAACTTCCAGTATTGCAATTTTCATAGGAAACATTAGCTGGCTTTAAATTCTTAAATATAAGCTTCATAAGGACAGGGGTGTATTTCAGTCATAGTTCTACTATCTAGCACAACCCAGTGTGCAACTGACTTGCTGGTTAATTATCAAACTTAGCATTTACCTTTGAGGCAAGTGTTAAGTTTATCCTTCCAGTGGTCTATTGTGGCCTGAGTGAAGAAATAAATTATGCAGCCCTGGTCTGATAGCTCAGTTGGGTGGAGTGTTGTCCTGATGATATGCCAACGCTGTGGGTTAAATCCTGGGTCAGGGTTCACGCAAGAATCAACTAATGAATGCCCTGCAGCGCTCTGTAGTGAACAAAGCCTGTCACAAAGGGCCGGAAATTGTATGCATTCACTTATATCACATGTCCATAATATGAAAACCTGGAGACAGTAGATTAATAGTTGCCTGGAGCTAAGGGATGAGGAGTTTCTTTTGCGAGTGATCAAAATGTTCTAAAATTGTAACAAAGGTTGCACAACTCTGAATATACATAAAAACACTGAGTATATACTTTAAGATGGGTAAATTATATAACGTGAATTTATATAATTTATATAAATCTATTAAATAAGAAATTATTTCAAAACCATATCAAGCCTTTAGACATTTATTTTTAAATATATTTTAAATATAAAATGTCTTCAAGTCTTGGTAATACTTTGAGTTACATAATATCAAAACCAGGAAATTGAAATCAATACAATCCACAAAGCGTATTCAGATTATACCAACTTTACACTCATGTGTGTATGCATGCGTAGCTCTATGACCTTGCATCACATGTATAGATTTATATAACCATCACTACAATCAAGACACACAGCTGTTTCAGTCCCACAAAACTCACTCCTGTATTTATGACCATGCACAACACCTTCTCAGACCCGATCCTAAACCTCTGGCAGCTTTTAAACTGTTCTCCAGCTCCATAATTTGGTTACTTGCAGAATGTTACATAAAAAAAAATTATACAATGCATAACCTTTTAGCATTGGTATGTCTCCATTAGGATAACTCTTTGGAGCTCATGCAAGCTATGTGTATCACCGGTTCACTCCTTTCTTTCTGAGCAGAGCTCTGCGGAATGGCTGCACCCCAGCTTAACCTTCCCCATTCAAAGACTCAGGGTTGTTTCCAGTTCAGGGCTATGACAAATAATACAGCTGCCATAAAAATTTCCGCATGGCTTTTTGTGAAAATACAGATCTTCGTTAATTTGGGATAAATATTCAAGAGTGTATATGCTAGGTTGTATAATTATCCTAATTTTAATATCAACATTGGTAATGTTCCTGGAAAAAAAAAAAATGAGGATCACTTCCAATCTCCACTGACTTTGTTTAATTTAACAAAATGATTATTTAAACCTGGCTTTTGCTCAATAATTCTGCTAAAGGACCAAGCATGGCACTAGCACTTTAAATACATTGTCCTATGTAATCCTTGCATTAATAATGAGCTAGGTATTGATATTAATTATCTCATTTTACAACTGAAAAAACTGAGCTACAGAAGAGATTTGGGACGGATCCAGTCACACACTAGGACATGAAGAGCTAGGACTTAAATTTGAACTGGCCTGCCTCAGAAGTCTCTTCCTTTCACCACAAGACACACCTCCCACTTCTATAACATGAACGTGACTAGATACAAAAAGTATTTATTAATATAAAACAGTTTTCATTTAAGGGATAAAATTTACATGTGACCATTACATTTCATAAATGAGATTTTTAAGATTAGACATGATCTCTAATATGCTGCAGAATTAATATAATAATCTGGTATTTTGCACAAATGTTGTATATGCAAAAATTAACATGAGCACTGGATGAAAAGTCACATAAAGTAATTGTTCACTTTTTCCCTACAAAGTTTCTTGTAGGTTTACTCTTCATGAACCCCGTGGGGAGTAGAAAACCTGGGGACAGAATTAAAAGGAGGCAGAGAAGGGAAAGGAGAGTAATGACGTATGGGTTAAACGTGAAAGAGCAGGGACTGTGCCAGCAGTAGTGACATACCCCAGGTCCTCACTTGCAGGCCCCCAAGAAGCCCAGCTGAGCAAGGAGGGGCTCCTTTCCAGAGGCTCCATTAGCCGGACCCAGGCAACACTCACGCCTGCCTACTGCCCAGAAACAAATCACAGCCCGCCACTCACAATGCTGTCATCAGAAATGCCATTATCACAAACACCGTCACCAGAAATGTCCTCATATATTCATTTGACAATTCCTAACATTTTCCCATTTTCGTCAAATATTTTTATCAATATTTCCTTAAATATACTCACACTTCATTAGCAATAATTGTAACAATAATAACAGGTAAAAAATCTCATCTCTTTTCTTAAGGGGAAAGTAAACTAATTTTAGCATGCAGCTTGGATACTCTAATGTTTAATTCTAAACGTGACATTTTGGGAGCATTTAAATATTTTTGAAAATCTTTATAAGTGTACCTTGGGCCTCATTACTCATGTAAACGTTCAATAGTTCAGATATAAAAACTAATACAACGAGAAGCCATTGAGAAATTGCCAAAATTTCCTCAAAATTATAATAGTCAACTAGAGAGAATAACAAACAATTTGTGGGACTAAAATTATAGTTTACAGAGAAACCTGGCAAGTCAACTTCTGGGAAAGGAACCTATACAAATAATTGTAGGCGTATACCAAGTTGCATCTATGAAATAAATTGTGAATTAGAATTCTATACACTTCTTAAAAATGGTATAAAATAGTAAATGACACACAGAATTTCATACTATAGTGTTAAATATACACCAGTCAGAAAACAATCACAAAACATGTGCATGATACACGATACCTACCTGTAGCTGAACTGAGTTGTGCCGAAGACCTTCCACAATAGAAGAAAATCTGTCAATTCTTCTTTCTTCTCCAGCTGATGTTAAAGCTTCTAAAACTTCTTCAAGGCTATTGGAAATGTTGAATTTACTAATTAAATTGCAAGCAGCAAATAACCTAAATGTTACAATCCAATTGCTTAATATGCTAAACTCTGAAGTTACTATTTCTTCCAGGCAACCAATAACATTTTAAAAGTAGTTTTCAGTAGTTTACATCGCACCTATCAAGCAAAGCTCTAAGCATGTTCACCATTTTGATTTATTTATTCCTCATAATAACCCTATAATGACGTTCATTTATCAAGCCTTTATATAGTGCTTACTACACATGAGGCACTAATTAAACCAGTTTACAAACTAACTCATTTTAATGTCTAGAATTCTATGAGGTAGGTATTATCATTATTCTGTATTACAAATTAAGCAACTGAGGCAGAAAAGGTTAAGCAAGTTGCCCCTTATCAACTGAATGGCACAGTAGGATGTAAAACCAGATAGTCTGTGTAGTGAGGACCATATAAATGTTCATAACTACTACACTCTACTTCCTCTCAAATAGAAGTAACTTTATTTCTGGTAGCCACAAATATATAGTAGTAAGAAATTACAGTCAAATATAAGAAGATAATGGTTCTGCAGGAACTATACTGGGTCCTCCTTTCAAAAAAAAAAAATCCTATGTTAACAGGTCCTAGCATAGTGCAGAAGCCCACACAGTTTCATAGGTTGTGAACACAAACAGGTGGTCCTATGAGTTATCAATATTTACATCACTTTGATTCTTATTCTGAAATCAAAAAATAACAGAATATGGAGCTAGGGGAAGAGGAAAGAGAATAGGAAGGGAGATAACAAGAAAAAAGATGGGAGAAAAGGAGAGAAAAAGAAGGGAAAGAAAGAGAAAAGGGAAGTAGATAGGGATAGGGAAGAAAAAGAAAAGAGAAAAAAAGGAGAACAGGAAGTGTGGGAGAAAGACAGACAAAGGAAGAAGGAGAAGGGAGAGAAAGAAAGGCAGAGAGGGAGGACAAGAAGCATCTTATGTGACAAAATTCAATTCACTCTGGAAGGAAACTTGACTTGGGGTGGTAAAGACACAATACAACGTATGGACAGTATATGTAGAATTGTACCCTGAAACATATTATTAACCAACATCACTCCCAATAAATTAAAAAACAACAAAAGCATTAAATTCACTCTTAGGTTTCTATACCAAAATTTCATGGCCTTTTCCAAATGGGAAGTGAACCGTGCTGAGACTGAGGCATGCTGGGACAGCAGCAGGGGAGCAGCGGCATCAACAGATGCCCTCCAGAGGTCAGAAGGGACAGAGAGCAGGGCTGACCGTGCCTGTTGGCTCTCCAACTAAACCCGAACCGTGTGGCGCCACAGTCACCAGCCATAGCAGGACCACCACCAGGACGTTTTCCAGTGTGTGCAGCCACTGCCTGCCTCCCACCAGAGCTATGTATTTGTCTCTGGTTGTTTGGCTTTTAGATCTTTATTCTTTTTTAAAAACATTGTAAGTACTTTTTAAATGCTTCCTTGTAATAAGAACCCACAATCTTCTTTTTAAAAAATAGTTCATCTTTATAATTATCTTTTAATATGTATGTAGCGGTATTTTAGTTACAGCCCTAACATGCGAATAATGTCTTTAAAAGCTTCAGTATGTATTTTATGGTCAAGAACTATGTACCATTAACCAGTAAAATAAACTTCCCTACGTCACTTTCTAAATCTGCCTTATATAGAGATTTTCAAATAGTACACTTGCTTGTTTTAAGGGAATATATATGACCTACACTTTAAATTAATTCTATCTAAAAACTACATCTATATGAAGCAAAACTCATTAGAATTTTTACTTAGGTTTTGCGTACAGAACAGTTTAAAATAAGTGAGATGAAGAAGTCAGTACCCCACAACCTGTATTGGGGGCTCCCGATCCCAGGCCACGGACCAGCGCCAGGGCACGGCCTGCAATGAATGGGCAGCGGCGCAGCAGCCGGTGAGCAGCAGCCTTCGCTGTATCACAGCCACTGCCCATCGCTCACATCACCGCCTTTGATCGCCTCCTGTCAGATCAGCGGTGGCGTTAGATTCTCATAGGAGCAGGACCTCGCCCGTGAACTGCGCATGCGAGGGATCTAGGACACGTGCTCCTTAGAGAGTCTAAAGCCTGATGACCTGAGCGGAGGTGAGGCGGTGACGCGGGGGGCGGGGGCTGCAAACACAGATTACCATTAGCAGAGGTGTGACTGCACAGAGACCGTAACAAATCAATTGTTTGCAGAAACACATCAAAGCCCTCTCAGCGAGCGGCAAGTAACAATTATGCTGCATCTGGCGGCAGGCTATAAACCGTTGGCTGCCCCCAGTCCATAGAAATATTGTCGTTCACGAAATCAGTCCCTGGTGCCAAAAACGTTGGGGGCTGCTGGCCTATATGAGTTGGCCTGAATCAGCTGTTTAAATATACTTCATTCACTTAAATTCCAATCTAAAGCAGCATAGATAATGAGAACGTTAAGAAGATCACACTGCGTTAAACTGCTATCTAATCAGAGAGACAGGTTCAGAAGACTCACATGCTCTCCTCCCCGAGGATGCACACGGCCGAGAGGAGCTTGACCACATCTGTCATCATCCCAGGGTGCTCCGGGTCCATAGCCCTGGCTAACAGAGAAAGACTCCGCTCTTCACTCATAATTCTTTCCAAGCCATACTGCAGCATTTTGGGAATAAGAGGTTAAACGTTAACAGTTTTTAAAGGGTTTTGAAGAAAATGTAGTTATTAAAAAATGTTTATAGAATAACTTTTACAATTAATAAAGCAAAGAATATAAATAATATATAACATCCTAAAGAAATTCATGGAAGCATAGAATTTACATTAAGAACTATGGGAATCAACCAAATACAGATAACCACTCAATGGTGATTTTACAATACTGACTGATAATTATTAATACTGATAAGTGGCCAACTGGAGAAAGAGAGAAGCAGTGTAAAATATTGAGATTTCCCAATATAAACATACAAAATAAAAATTCATATAGCGAGGCAGACACTAAGGACATAAGGATCCTCCCAGGGAAAATGGTAAGAGATATATGACCACAAGTAGCCGCACACGGTCCCAGACAAATATACTGTGAACTGCATGTGCAATGTAACGTATGTAAGCAAAAAGGAAAACAAATTCTAATAAGCTCATTTCAACATATCCAAAATACTATCATTTCAACATATAATCTATATAAAACATTCACTGATGAGACGTTCCCCTTCTTCTCCCTAACTAGTCCAGATCAAGTGTGTATTTTACTCTTACAGCACATCTCAACCCAGACTAGACACATTTCAAATGCTCAATAGCCATATGCATACAGCAACCACATTACACAGTGTAGGTCCAGAGAGTAAAACCTTGTTCAAAAATGGGAAAAAGCTGAAGGATGCTTAGGCACATACCGTATCGAAACTGTCATAAGGAGCATATGTAGCTTGACTGGAATATTTTATCATCAGAAAGACAGTGCAGTTGTAAACACATTATAAAAATGAGATGATCTGGCATAAGAACAAAGTTTGTTTACTTCTGCCAAGATGTTGCATCCAATTAGAAGAAGTTACGTTAATCACTTAAGTGTTTTGATTTAAGGATGTATACATACATCTGTTAAGGCCCCTTTACAATGTACGGAAGACAGGTATCAAATGACAAAGAATTCAGAGAAGTAATAAAGCAATACTATTTACCTACCATATATCCCAGAGAATCCTCTAGAACTGAGAAATTGGTTGATTATAATTACTCCTAAGAATTGAAAAAGGCCTTCTTCCCATTATGAACTTATGAACTATGACTTAACACTAAAAATGAACACTAAGCAGCAGGGTCAAAGTTGAAGCTACACCAAGCTTAGACTCCAATGTGTGTTGGAACAAGATTTTAGTAATAACTTTCCTATTGTAAATAGTGTCTATGTAAAGAAGTCTTCATGCTGTGCTGAAATACATTGACTTTCGACTGCTCTCTAGGGAACGCAGGTCGAAAGGCAGAGACAAGTAGAGGATCAAGACCACCGGGATATGATTAAAAAAAATTTTTTTAAAGATTTTATTTATTATTATTTCCAGAGAGAGAGAGAAACATCAATGTTTGGTTGACTTTCATCTGCCTCCAGCTACAGAGCTGGCTGGAGACCTGGCTTGCCACCTGGTTATGTGCCCTGGCTGGGGAATCGAACCAGCGACCTTTGGGTTCGCAGGCCAGCGCCTTATCCACGGTGCTATCAGCCAGGGCCGGGATATGATTTTAGAAAGACTGCTCTGCCCTGGTGATGACCAGGAAAAGCTACAGACACTACACTGGCCCGGAAATGCTCACTTCTACGATTTCTTGGGTTTGTTTCATGCCTGCAAACAAAAAACAAAAAAGCAGGCATAGGGCCAAAGACTACCATATGCCTCAATAATCACTCCAGGGGGATTTTCAGAGGATTATAAAGTACCATTTAGGTCCAATTCAAAAAGCCAGTCAAAGATTACCAAGCACCAAAGGACCGGTGCTGTCCCAAGAAACCCGAGGCTTGAGAAAAGCCTGCCCCCGGCATTTCCCCCATTCCCACCCACCCGACTCTTGGCCAGTGCCTGCCCTCCTGGACTCAGGATCCTGTGCCTCCTCCAGCCACTCAAGCAATTCCACACACATTTCCTCAAGTGACGCCACGGCCACCTTCTCAGTCAGGCCCTAAAACGTCTTGTACGCAGGGCAGAACAGCAGCACCCTGCGATCTCATGGTTTTGACCACCATCCTGTGACCCCCAAAGCCCATCATAGGCAGCACTGTCTGGTGTCGCTAATGTGAAATTGTGCAGCTATCAGTTAAGTGTGGAGTGAGGCCAGCTGTCAATATTCAATATCTAGAACTGAAGACAGAATTGCTTCCTACTTACATAAAATTACTCTCATTCAATTACTTAAAACACAAAGCAAAGCAAAACAAAAAGTGTTGACTCTGTGAGAGGAACAGCCAACTTACCACTGCTGGCATGTATAGTGCATTAAGTGAAGGCTTTTATAAAGTTAGAGAGGTGGTGACAACTTTTGGAAGATTTAATAAGTCCCTTGACTGAATGTCAAAGACCCACTCTGGATTCTATGAAAACTCAGTGTTCTAAACTAAGGGCTAATGCCAGGTTCCATCTACTTTCCACGTGAGGCCTATTGTTACCTAACAGATGGAATTTCAGGCCAATGAAGAAGTGGTAGGTAGGGAAGGTTGGTACCCTAAACCCCTGCCTAGGACATCCAATGCTAGATGCGCCTGATGCTGAGCAACTCTCCCACCCCAGCACCAGTGAATGACTCCCAGTAGCAGAGGCATGGGGGGGGGGGGGGGGGGGCTCCAGGAGCAAAGCGCCCTTGCTGGGGTTTACAACTCAAAGTGAACTGACCAAAAGGAAGCCCCTCTTCTAATCACCTTTTAATTTAAATAAATGAACTTTTCCCCCTCACTTTTATTTTCTTCCTAATATTCATAATCATTTTCCATTAAAAAAAGTAGTCCACTTTAGTGTTCTAAGAAATTCACTTTCATATATTATCAAGTTTGCTTATTAATTATATAAATAATTACTAGTTCAAAATAAGGTACCACACTTTTTTCTCTTAAAGCCTGTATTGTTCATCATTCAATAATCTCTTATAAAGTGTGGTGAGGTATAGAAAAAATTGTCAACAGGTCTTAGGAAAAAATAAGAACCTTTACCAGTCTGGATGGCACAGGGAAAAAAAAAGTACATATTGGTGGTTACCTAATAGACAGGGGATGTTAAAAAGAATAAAGGAAATGAGGAAGCCAAAGAATTTACATGCACGACACATGGACATGAACTAAGAGGGCACTGCTTGAGGAAATGGGAGGTACTGGGTGGAGGGGGGCAAAGGTGGGAAAATTGGGACAACTGTAGGAGCAAAATAAATAAAGAAAAACAAAAACAAAACATAAACCTTTACCAAAAATTTCAGACAGAATATAATACCAATTACAAGTATTGGTAACTTAACTTTTTGCTCTTATTAGCATAAGTAATATCAATAAATACAAAAAGCAATATATCTCAGTTCCACATATACAAACTATAAGCAACAGTGTTATTATAAAGAGTTACATCATATTCATTAGAATATAAATACATACAAAGTTTACTCCCTCTCCTATAGTCTCAAATCAAATAGAAGCATTATTCTCCATACTCCATCTCACTTTAACTGTGGTATTCTTCCCAAATGACCCACCAGTCCCTCTGGTTTGAGAAACTGTTTCTGGGTTTTCTCTACTCCCAGACTTCCCATCTCTAGTGAAATGTTCAATTTCTCTATTTTCACTTTCAAAGGAGCCTCCTAAAGCAGTACTATGTACTCACAATGGGAAATAATCTCTCCCTATAAGCAGTTTCTGATTCCTTTATTCATTTATTCTTATAATATAGTCTACAAAATACCCAAACTCTACTTTTCACAGAACAACAGAAAGACTTTTCATTTTTACAGCAGGTATTTTCCTTGAAAATCTTATCTAATTAGAAGAGGCTAGGGAGAAGAAAAATATTTCACTGGTTAAAAATAGAAAATTTAGCTCCAGAAAATGCTAAACAATACATAAATAATTCAGCAAGATAAAAATAATTAGAAAACATAAATATTTGCTACATTTAGTAAAAAATGCATATATATATATATATATATATATATATATATATATAACTTAAATATCAGAACTTAAGTGTGAAGTCTTCTAAAGGTTTATTCTAAAAAATCAGAATAAGGCAAAATATCAAAAATAAACGTTAAAAACAAAATTAACCAGAAATAGAGAGCCTACTATAAAGCACAAATCATCACACCATCCTAAGGACAATTTCCTCTCCTGCTGTCTAAGAGCAGCTAAAATACCTATCATTATTCACACATCATGAGGTAAATGCGTTTAGATGTTGGAGCTAAAGATATGGCATGGGATAGAGAAATTTCTTCAATTAACAGTATAAAAGAAACACCATCAGAAAACCTAACTTCAGGAAAGAGTTTCAAGTGTTTCTTCTAATGTTTCCTTTCTAAATATGCAAACTCTGGGAATCCATCATATTTTATTTGGTCTCAATAATATTTGTATTAAGCATAACTGCTCCATTTCTGGGGCCTGTTTTATCTATTTTGCATCAGAGTTAAACTCTTAAACTATAAAAATTAAGTCTTTGCAACTTGATTCTTTAGTAATAAATATTAGTACAGGCCCTGGCTGGTGGCACAATGGATAAGGTGCCAGCCTGTGAACCCAAAGGTTGCTGGTTCGATTCCCAGCCAGGGCAATGTGACCAGGTTGCAAGCCAGGTCTCCAGCCAGGTCCATAGCTGGAGATAGGTGAAAGGCAACCAAACATTGATGACTCTTTCCCTCTCTGCCCCTCTCCCTTGCCCTCTCTCTACAAATCATAAATAGAATCTTAATAAATAAATAAATAAATATTAGTACAGACCACATTCAATAATTATATATGATTTCAAAGGTGATTCATACTATACTTTTGAAAATTAAGAGAGGGAGCAAAAGGAAGGGTGTGAGAAGGGAAGAGAAAAAATAAAGAGGATGACAGAAAGGAAGAGTGAGACATGGGGAGAAAGGAGGGAGAGTCCACTTCCACATGAGAAGTTAAGAGCCAAAAGAAGGTTCATTCATCCTCAAGCTTCTCCACGGGAGACAGCTGTTTTTATACAAAACTGAAAGTTATACAACTCAGTCCTTTTTCCATTATGTACTAAAGAGCGTATCAAAGCAATATTTAACTATAAATTCTTTATTACGCAACTCTAATTCTTAAAAATTCTAGAACTGGTGAGGAATGAACACTATATGACTAACCATGTACATACCTGGGTATTCATCAAAGCTTTTAGACACTGTATGACTTTGTGCTGATTCTTCTTCACAATTTTTTCTTGTCTGCAATGGCAACAAAGGTATCAGTGTTAGAATTGTAATTGGACATGCAAATGCAGCTTAAATGAAAATAATCAGCAATACTTACATTTTGCTACTAATCAGTTTTTCCAAAATGTCCAGTAATAACCCGAGACCCTCACATCCAAAGCTTTCCACCCAACTGAAAAATAAGAAAAAAGGTAGGTATATATTAAGTAAGTATTCTCAGTTTGGAATATCACAACACTCTCACAAATATTTTACAATAGTTATATTCCAATCATTAACATAACACAAGAATAAGATCTTGTACAGAATTCATATTATATGGTCTTAGTTGTAATGGAGCCAAAATGGGGAAAGTTAGTGGTGTGCATCCTTATAAATGTTGAGAATTTCTTAAATTTCAAAATCCAATTGTTTTTTTTTAAAGCTTCATTATTTTTAAAATGAATATTTTCGTCCTCATCAAACTGCCTCTGATCCATAAACCAGTAAGTGTAGCCACAGTACTGTATGTAATTAGGACAATACTGCCAACAGACAACAGCTTACCTAGATTATGGAAAAAATACCTTCATAGAAATTAATACATTTTTTCCAGTGGTGATTGGGAATGCCTAAGTCAATCAATAAAGTGATAACAATTTGTCCTCAAAAGAAAAGTAGAAGCAAAAAATGTATGTGTGTATATTTTTTTGTATACATGTATTGGCATATACCTGTGTTTGTATGAATGATAGGTGTGTGTATATGTGTGTGGCCTTTGAAAACTGAAATGTTGCCCTAGCCAGTGTAGGTCGCTGGTTGAGCATCAGCCTGCAAACTAAAAAGGGTGCTGATTTGACTCCCAGTTAGATTCCCAGTGAGGGGTACAAGTCTGGGTAGGGTTTCGGTGCATGGAAGGGAGCCAATCAATGCTTCTTTCTCACCTTGATATTTCTTGCCCTCTCTTTCTCCCTCCCTTCCCCTCTCTTTAAAATCAAAAATGGGAAAATGCAAAGAAAAAATAAAAGAGAAAAATGAAATGTTAATAAAATTTCATCCAATAACCAAATATAGCACAATATAAAGAATAAAAACAAGTTTAAATCATATACCAGCATATAAAATCATTCCTTTTACTTAAGACACAATATAACATTTCCCATGAAAATAAGAAGGATAAAAATCAAATGCAACATTTTATGTGAAAAATAAAAATACTGTTTTAAAATCTACTTTCATTTGTACACTTCTGTTAATGCAGCTTAATCGCCTATAAATATTCAGAATTTCTAATTTTACCTCCCTTCCCCCGCAAAAAAAGCAATTTGCCATTTTGATTGGCAGACTTGTCAGATTATTGTTACTCATCCATGAAAACCATGGAATAACAAACTCAAGAATGCACTAAACAGTGATACTCCTCTATAAATGAAAAGACTGAAGACGACTATCATAGTGAAGGGGGAAGAAGTTAAAAAGAAGTTGGTGTTTTCAAACCAGAATGCTACTTCAAAATGAAGAGTTGACTCTCCACTATCAGCAACAGACATTACCTGCAGGCATTTAATTCCTGCTTTCATGTTTCATGAAAACACCCAAGGCACCCCACTCAACTGTTTGTCCTATCTCCTAGTCTGTATTTATTCTTTTTTCACATGCAGTAGGGAAGCTTGAAATCAAACACATACGGAGTGATTTGCATTCCACTCAGGCTGGCACTGAGAATTGGGGACAGCTCTGCTCCTCAGCCCTCCTGTGTTAGTGCCTCACAGTGGGACTTCCATGTTTTGTGTGAAGTGAATTTTCAGCAATCTCTACATATATTCAAAAGTTAGGCCATAAAAATTGTCTAAAGCTAATATGAATGATTTAGGATGACTCATTTTACTATCTTCAATCATTGTGGACAATAAAGTTACTATTCCTACAACTCCCTTATACCAAAATACACAAATTTAAAATTATATTAATATAACAAAAAGACTGTTGAATTTAATATGCTTATGTGGGAGTCCATTTTATAATTCAAAAAGCATATTAACCCAAGTAAATCAAGACAAGTCTTCTGATCTCAGTAACTAATAAAACGTATCACCACTAATATAATAACTAGAATATTAGGGCCCACAGAGGTTCTCAAATCAATCATATTGGACCCACTAGAGAACTCTCTTCCACATTTTAAAGTACAAATCATTAAAGTAAGACTTACACCCACTCATGTATATTACATATAAACTAATGATCTGTAACACATAGCTAAATGTATAGAGGCATCCTAATTTATACTATAATCTTTATTTGACATTTTTTAAAAGATTTTATTATTTTCAAAGAGAAGGAAAGGGAGAATGGCAGGGAGGGAGAGAGACATCAAGGTATGGTTGCCTTTCACCTGCCTCCAGCTACAGAGCTGGCTGGAGACCTGGCCTACAACCTGGTTATGTTGCCCTGGCTGGGAATTGAACCAGCAACCTTTGGTTTCGCAGGCTGGAGCCTTATCCACTGTGCCACCAGCCAGAACTATACTATAATCTTTATACTATAATCATTTAACTCATTCATGGTGGGAAGTAATTTATCAACAACAATAAAATCAAAGAAGTTGGTAACAGTCTTATCAAGGGCAGATTACATTTCGTAAAACATCGAAAACAAAAAAAGTGGAACAGGGTGTAGAGAGTAGAAAGTAGTAAGCTTGATAACAAAGGAAACACTATACTATTTAAACATAAAAAAGAAGCTGATGAAAGTAAGTGAAAAAGCAATATTGAGACACAAATTAAACAGGCATAAAAAGTCTCCCTTGTTTTCCTGAAAAATTGCAAGGCCAACACATTGTTGTATTCACAAGTTATCACCCACAATCCCATTCTCTCAACACATTCGTCCCCTCCCCTACTATTTTCAGCAATATTAGTTTTAAGGATAAGGGCAAATATCAGTTACTATCTCTTTTGGAAAAGATGTTCAAGATAAAAAGTGATATTGAGTAGGTAGGTCTGCAGTCCTGACAGAGGTTTATTGAAATCCATAGCTTTCTACAAAAGTAAAAAATTTCTCATTATCAGTGTAAGAAGCAACCTGGAAAAAAATTATCAACCGATCTATAAATAATCAATCTTCAGGAAACAAAATCTGTACTATTTATTCTGTGCCTGTCAGCACAGTACCATCAGGCATTACGTGGTTTAACTATAAACTGCATTTACGGACGAGTGAGTGTTGTGCAAATGTTTTTTCTTCATGATAGAAATGGCACAGATTAGCATGGCATTTGTAATGGGAAAAAAATTGCTTTAAAATGGCAAAAAGTAATGGGCTAAGTACTAATTTAAAACAAAATCTACCTCTTAGAATTCTGTAACAGGAAATAGCAAGCTCTTCTTTTAATTATTTCAAGAGAAACTTCTAATTATATTCCTATTTAGGACTTCGTAGTAGGGGTCTCGATGTAGGAAAAAGAAAAGGTGAAGAGGTAAGAGAAAAAGTAGGAAAAAAAAGAGCAGGTCTCTAGGATTAAATGTTCAAACCACCTTTAAATGTTCAAAGCAGCTTAGGCTTTTAAATTCAGTTATTGCTTCCAGAGAGAGAGGATGAAATCAAAAGTGTGCAAAGTGATTTCCAAAGTATTGTTGGCTTTATGTAGCAAATACTGTCATCTCTTAGAGCACAAAAGGCAACATTCAGTCAAGTCTCAATTTACTTCCTGGCCAAAGGAACAAAACATTATTGGTGTATGTTTCCCATAGACTAAGGTTCAAGGTATTAACTCTTCCCCAATGTGCCCTAAGGAAGGGAAAGACAAATGCATCACAGACTGTCAGAGCTGAAATAAACCTACCAGATCTTAAGAGCAATCTTACCTAAGGCCTATACCTGGAGAACAGGGACCATTTCTTATTTGTCTTTAAATCTCCAGCACCAGGGACTGACTACACTGAATAAATGGTTTTAGAATGAAACTGAATCACCTTCCAATTCTATATAGGAAGAAAGGAATATACTGAGAGAGGCTTTCAGGTCACTGAGAAACAGCATTTACCCTGCTGGTGCACAGGTGCATACCCTTACTTTATATGTACACAGACAAAGGCGCAAAGAGATGACATGTTCTACGTGGCATCACCGAACCTGTCTCAAACTTCACGCCATGAACATCAATTCTGATTTTGAAACTGGTACGTGCCCATACTAAACCAAGGGTGATGAATCTGAAGCCTCTGTCCTACATCACACTTTAGGACTTGATTGCTGCCGGAAGGGGGATGTTCCATCACCGCTAACCCTCACGTGCTCATTAACAGTCAGCCAGTCTTTAATAAGGCCTCACGATGCGCTTGATATACTGTATCCCATATGAGAAATACAAAACCGAATAAAACACGTTTTCTGCCCTTGAAAGGATCACAGGTCAGTGGTTGAAACAAATGTTGAACAAACTTATTTCCATAATGTAATAATAAGCGTTATAATCATCTATCTCTTGGGAACAAAGCAGCTGATGTCTGACCTGAGTCTTGAAGGGTAAGTCCGAAGGAAATATATGCAAAGACATTAAATGTTAAGCATTGGACCTGTACTAAGCACCACAAGTGGCTGTATCAGAGATAAAAGCAAACAGGTAGGAGGGAGCCTGATTTTGAAACAACTGTATATAACGCCATGGACAATGGGAAGTCATCGAAGGGTCAGACAAATGTGTTAAGCAGAGGAAAGCCCATCTCTGCCCCTCCCCTAAAGATGACCATGTCCTGATCCCAAAACCTGTGAATATATTACAGTATATTACAAAGAGAAATTAAAAAGGAAATTAAGGTGACTAACTAAATTTTTTTTAAATAGTGAAATGACCTAGATTATCCAGGTGGGTCCAATCTAATTACAAGATTCTTAAAAGCTAAGGCCTATTCCCAGCTGAATGAACAACATGAGATGGAAGAAATAGATTCAAAACATGAGAGGAACTCCACCTACCTTTACAAGCATTTAAGATGGAGGAAGAGAAGTACAGGCTAAGGAATGTGAGTAGACTTAAAAAGCTGAAATAACCCTACATTGGTAACTATCAAGAAAATAGTGACGTCAGTCATCCAACTGCAAGGAATTGAACTCTGCCAATAAACTGAATGACCAAGTAAATGAGTTGAATCTTCTCATTCATGAATGTGGAATTATTCTCCATTTATTTAGAACTTATTTGATTTCCTTCACCATTATGTCATAGTTTAAAACATCAAAGTCATATATATAATTTTAGATTTACACCAGAGTATGTTTTTGAGCAATAGTAAATTGTGTTGTTTTCCAAAAGTTCACTGCTAGTACATAGATAGAATTGATTTGTTTTCAAGTTAAAAAAATAATAATATAAATATACTATCTTAATATTTAAGTGTATAGTAATGTTACCTAGATGCAGCTTCTTGTATAACAGATCTCTAGAACTTTGTCATCTTGCAAAATACAATTAATTTTTGTGTGTCTTAAAACCTACTATCTTGCTGAACTCAATGATTAGTTCTATAAGTTTTCATACAATCTTTGAATCTTTCTATGTAAACAATCATGTCCTCTATAAATGGGAACACTTATATTTCTTCCTTTCTCTTACTTTTCATATTCATATTCTCTTACTTTTCTTGTCTGATTGCTCTGGCTAAAATTTCTAGTACTGTGTTTAAAACAGTAGTTAGAGCAAACATCCTTGTCTTGTTCCCATTCTAAGGCGAAAGCGTTTCACCATTAAATTTTAGCTTTAAAATTTTTGTAATTTGTGTAATCAAGTTGAGAAAGTACCCCTCTGTATTAGTTTCCTAAGATTTCTATAACAACGTGACACAAACTGTGTGACGTATATTCTCACCCTCACCAGGGGCTAAGTAAATGGAACATTGTCCTATATACCAAATAGGATGCAGGTTCGATCCCCAGTCAGAGCTCATACATAAAAGGCAAGCAATGTTTCTCTTTTTCTTCTTTCCTAGGATCAGTAAAACATGTCCTTGGGTGAGGATTTAAAAAAAATTTTTTTTCATAATTATGGAGACTAGAAACCCACAATCAAATTGTCAGCAGGGCCAGACTTCCTCTGAAACTCTGGCCTCTTCTTAGCTGCCGGTGGTAGCTATTAATACAGAATTCCTGTACTCTGTCATCTATTTCTTCTTTGTAAGATCATAAAGTATATTGGAGTAAAAGCCACCCTACTCCCTGATTATCTCACCTTCAGTACCTGCATCTGCAATGACCCTATTTTTAAATAAAGTGAGGTCACATTCTAAAGTGCTAGGGGTTAAGACTTAAAATTTTCTAAGAGACACAATTCAATCCATACCATCTATTCCTGTATTCCTGAGAATTTTTATCAGGAATTGGTGCTGAGTTTTGTCAAAATGCTTTGCGTCAATTAATGTTTACGTGACTTCTTTATTCTTTAGCCTTCTTGATGTAGTCCATTATTAGAATTTTTATCTCTTTATTCAGATGGACATTGGTCCATAAATTTGGGGCTTCATGGGTTTTTGTTTTGTTTTGGCTCCATGAAATACATTGTGAATTTTTCTCTTGCTCTTTCATTTTCTGGAAGAGACTATGTAAAATTGACATTAATCTTTCTTTCCATGTTTGGTAGGATTCTCTAGTACAATCATCTGTGCCAGAAAACCTTATGAGGAGTTATAAAACAGTAATTCTATTTTTTTAATAGAAGACTATTCAAATGTTTTATTTCATATTACTTTGGTTGCCATATATTATCCTTTTCAAAGAATTGGCCTTTTTCATTTAAGTTTGCAAATTTGCGTGTTTACAGTTGTTTGTAGTATTCCTTTATTACCCTGTAAATGTGGAGTTTGAGATTTCCTGCATCATTCCTGATAGTTTTTCTGTGTCTTTTTTTAATCAGTATTAATAGAGGTTTGACAATTTATTAATCTTTCAAAAGAACCAGCGCCTTGTTTCCCTGATTTCCCTTGTTTATCTGGTCTGAATTTATCTTTATTTCCTTTCTCTGTACTGCTTTGGGTTTATTTTGCTCTTTTTTCTAGAGTCTTAAGGTGAGAGCTAAAAAGATTAATTTGAGCCTTTCCATCTTTTATAATGTATGTTTAGTTATAAATTTCCCTCTCAAGTACGGCTTTAGATGTATCCCACAAGATTTGAAATATGTTTTCATTTAGTTCAGGGTACTTTTTAAAAATTTCCCTTGAAACTACTTCTTTGATCCATGAATTATATAGAAGTATGTTGTTTACTTTCCAAAGGTTTGGAGACTTCTAGTTTGAGTGCACTATGGGAAGAGAACATATTCAGTATAATTTCCATTTCTTTATTTTGATGAAATTTGTTTTTGTGCCCAGGTTACGTTTTCCCTTGGTATGTGTTTCTGTGGGAATAAGAAAAGAATGTGCATGCTACTATTGTTAGATGGGATGTTTTAAAAATATGTCTTTTAGTGTTATGGTGGTGTTGAGTTCTTCTATATCTTTATTTTCTATCTAGTGCTAGTGATTATTGACAAAGTATTGTGAAGTCTCCAAATCTAATTTGATTTCTCTATTTCTCCTTTCAGTTCTATTATTATTACTTTCTTTTTTGAGGGGGCAGGGGGGTAATCATCTTTTTACTGCCTTCTTTTGGTTTATTTAAACATGTTTTATAATTCCATTTTGGTTTATTTATTGCTTTTCATGTATTTTTCTGTGTAACATTTTTAGTGGTCACTATAGGCATTACATCATAACATATCACAGTTTATTGTTGTCATCATTTTCCAAGTCGGAGTGAGTTGTAGAAATCGTCATTTCTATTACAAATTGAATGGTTCCATTCAATATTCATATGTTGTGGGTTCATCTTTATAAGAAAATGACGACACACCAGGAAGGCACACCCACAGAGGAAACGTGGCGACACAGCTAGAGGAGGGCCACCTGCAAGCCAAGGAGAGAGGCCTGAGAAAACACCAACCCCACCAGCAGCTTGAGTGTAAGACTTCCAAGCCTCCTAAGTAGTGAGAAGACAAATTTCTGTTGTTTATTCCACCCTGTCTGCTATTTTGTATGGAACCTCTAGCAAACTAATACACCACCTCCCTTTATCCTTCCCATTTATAGTATATTGTTTAATATATTTCCTCCTCATATGAGGTCTGTCCTGAAAGTATCTGCCGTGCAAACTATTTTAATTATATTGACATTGGCTCGATACTTTCTGGAAAGACCTCATAATTTAGAACCATATTAAATAGTGTTTAAGTTGTTGCTTCTACTATTAAACAATTTAGAACGCTCAAGAGAAGGGAAGCCTATTGTATTTACCCATATTTTTCGTTTCTTTCTTCCTAGTATTTCAAGGTGGCTTCTTTTCTCATGTCCTTGAAACTACTTAGGAAATACCCTTTACCCATCCTTGTAGGGTAAGCTGGCTGGCCACAAATCCTCTGGGTTTTCCGTCAGCTGAGCATGCCTTGACCCGCCCCCTTAGATCCTGAAGGATATTTTCACAGCACATAAGATTCTGAGCAGAATGTCCTTTCCTTTCTTTACTTGAAAACTGTTTCTCTTCTGCCTTTGGCCTTCATAATACCAGATGAGAAAACCAAGGTCATTTGAATTGTTTTTCACACAACCAAAGTGCCATCTCTTGCTGCTTTCAAAATTTTTCTGACTTTAGTTTGATGGTCATGTCATACCGTGAATTTCTCTGAATTTAACGCATTTGGGCCGGCCTGCGGTGGCACCGCTCCAGGGTCGGGAGGGAAGGCACCAGCTGCCAGGCAGGAACACAGACCCAAATTCCCCACTTGGCTCCTACTGGCAACCACAAGAGAAGGGGCCTTATTACTGTGCAGCTCCGATGGGAACCCCGGCTCCCACTTGGCCTCCACAGGACCTCCCTGGCACAGACAAGTAAAGTAAGACTGTTGTGACGCTCACCGTGAAAGCTTCATTGGTGCCAAGGGGAAGGTAGGGAGGGAGGGATCTTGTCACCACAATGCCATGGTGAAAGTTTGGGCTCTCTACTAAGTCTCCTCTGATGCCACCCCAGGGAGATGAGGGACGAACACCTCATTTATGTTGTCTGGGAATCTAGTCCGGGCTCCCCACTTAGCTGTGATGGTGTGGGTGAGATGGGGCCACAGTTCTCCTCTGTGGTATTTTGTGAGCAGAGTCTGGTTACTGTCACAGTTTTCTGTATTGCTGGCTGCCCCTTTCATAGTCCTTCGGCTTAAGAAAGCAGGCTTTTGGGGGGTGTTTCCCTTGCATCTATTGGTGGTTCTGGGTTGCCTACTTCTTTATATCCAAATCTGGAATAAAAGAGGCAAAAAGAAAACCCAGAAAACTCACCACCATGTTGCTCCTTGGGTCCCAAGTTTCCTAGATTATGTGTTATCCTGTTTTTGTTTCATATAGGTGTTTTAGTTGTGCTTCTCAAGAGAAACAGGGAAAATTATACCTCCATCTTTCTGCAATCACAAGTCTGAAACACCCACTGCTAAAGTGTGAGATCAGGCGGAGGCTCTCACCCAGGTACCTATGAAAAGGCAGTAACAACAGCAAAAGAAGAACCAGATGAAGATACTATGACCATGCCTAAGAGACAGTTTTAAAAAAAGAAGGGTCACTGCTGAAGTGAGGTCAGAGAACTGAATTCAAGACAGTTTATAAATCTGTCAGTATTGATTGCAGAAGAATTAAAGGAGAAATAGAATAATAAGTAAGGATAGAGATAATAAACATAATAGAGGGTAGGGTTGATGGGAGACATCTGAGGGACAGGTAAATAAAATGAACAATTAAAATAATGTGTAATATATGTGAAAAAAGTAAGTAATGGATGCTCAATAAGATGGCTACCTACAAACCTAGTACTGGGCTAGGAAAAATTCAGATTAAAGAAAACTGTGCCTTACAAGTTCTGGATATTAACCCCTTATCAGGTATATCAGCAAATATGTTCTCCCACTCTATGAGTCATCTTTTTAATTTGTTGACTGTTTCCCTTGCTATACAAAAACTTTAAAGTTTACTGTAGTCCATTTGTTTACTTTTCCTTTTGTTTCCCTTGCCTGGGGAGATATATCCAATAAAATATTGCTACAAGTAATGTCTGAGATTTTGCTGCCTGTTTTCTTCTAGGATTTTTATGATTTCGGGTCTAACATGTAAGTACATTTTGAACTGATTCTTTGTGTGATGTAAGAATGTGATCTGGTTTCATTTTTTTCACACATAGCTGTCCAATTTTTCCAATGGCATTTACTGAATAAACTATCTTAAGTCCATTGTATGCGCTTGCTTTCTCTATCCAATATTAATTGACTATAAAAATGTGGGTTTCTTTTTGGGCTCTCTATTCTGTTCCATTGACCCATAAGTCTGTTTTTATGCCGGTACCATGCCATATTGATTACAAGGCCTTATAGTATAGCTGAATATTAGGGAGTATAATTCCCCCAACTTTGTTCTTCTTTCTCAGGGTCACTTTTGCTATGCAGAACCTTTTGTGGTTCTGTATACATTTTTGAAATATTTGTTGTGGTTTTATGAAGTCATTGATATTTGTATAGGAATTGTATTGAATCTATAGATTGCTGTGGGTAGCATGGACATTTTAATGATGTTAATTCTTCCTTTCCATGAATATGGTATGTACTTCCACTCATTTGTATCTTCTTGAACTTCTTCCTTCAGTGTCATAATTTTCTGAGTTACAGGTCTTTTATATGAATTTTGAGTAGATTTATTCCTAGGTATTTTATTCTTTTTGAAGCAAATGTGAATGGAATTGTTTTCTTAATTTCCCTTTCTGATAGTTCATTATTGGCATGTAAAAATGCAGTCAATTTCTGGAGAACTTAAAAAACTCAACACCAAAACAACAATTCAATTAAAATATGGGCACAGAACCTGAATAATACTCTCTAAAGAAGACATAGAGATGGCCAACAGATATATTAAAAAATGCTCAACATCACTAATCATCAGAGAAAGGAAAATTAAAACTACAAGGAGATACCATCCCACATCATCAATAAATCAATAAACAAGTTCTGGCAAGGATATGGAGAAAGGAGAACCCTTTTTCTCTGTTGGTGGCAATGCAGATTGGTGCAGCCACTGTGGAAACCAGTATGGAGATACCTCAAACAAATTAAAAATGAAACTGCCTTATGACCCAGTGATCCCACTTCTGGGAATATATCCAAAAAGCCTGAAACACTAATTTGAAAGAATATAAGCACCCCTATGTTCACTGCATCATTATTTACAATCACAAAGATATGAAAGCAACCCAAGTGTCTCTTAGTTGGTGAGTGGCTAGAACAACTATGGGACATTTGCATAATGGAATATTACTCAGCCATAAAAAAGGAGAAAATTTACCCTTTGCAACAGCATTATGCTTGACAACATTATGCTAAGTGAAAGAAGCCAGTCATACAAAGACGATTACCAAATGATTTCACACATAGGTGGCATTGAATGAACAAACTGAACTAACAAGCAAAATAGAGATAGTCTCACAGACAGAGAGCAGGCTGACAGCTACTGGGGAGGGTTGGGGGTAGTAGGGGATGAAGGGATAGAGCAAAAAGGACTCGAGGGCATGTACAACAGTGTGATAATTGCTGGGGGAAGGGTATTATACGGGGGTAAATGGTCATGGAAAAAATACATTTAAAAATTTTTTGAATGGTGCCTGTAATCTTCACATGCAAAGATGCTGAAACATTTTTTTTTTAAAGATTTTATTTCATTATTTTTTAGAAAGAGGGGAAGGGAGAGAGGCAGAGAGGGAGACAGACATCAATGTATGGTTGCGTTTCACCTGCCTCCAGCCACAGACCTGACTGGAGACCTGGTTATGTGCCCTGGCTGGGGAATCGAACCTGTGACCTTTGGGTTCTTCACATGCTTCTGTTCCCACCATGAATCAGGTGGGTTCACTTCCAAAATATGCCAGTTGGAATTATTACTGTAAATATGTAAATTATTAAACTCACCTAAATATATCACTGGGAACATATCATAAGAAAAATATATCAATGGAAAAAGTTTCTGCTTTTATGAAAATATTATTTCTAGGAACATATCATTGGGAAAACATATCACTAGGAAAAGAGTTGCTATTTCTATGAAAACTAAACCCAATACTTAAAAACATTTTTTTTTAATGGCATTTTTAAAATGTTATAGAAATAGATACGGACACAAATTCTAATTGTCAAAAGATATAAGCAGAAAGACTTTTTTTAAAAGAAAGCAAGCTCTACACTCAGATACCTTTGTGAGAGTCTCTGCATTTGCATTATGGGTACAGCTCTGGTTTATGCAATAAGCCTGTGACTGCACCAGGCTAGGCTCCACTCAAATGTCCAGGAAGAAAAATAATGAATGTTTATGTTTTAAATTAAAAAAAAAAAAAAAAATGCTTAAGGCATATATGAGTCACTTATTTTATGATTCCTTGCTTTAACCAAATCTTTCACACACAAAAAATAATAATAATAATAAAAGCCAACAGCATTACACAAGAGGGACTTCCTCGGTAGACGTTCACGTCCACCCAAGAAATTAGAGTGCCTCTCTATGTAGTGGATATTATACATTTTTTCCTCCATTGTACTTTTGTGTGTGATCTTACTTATTTTCCAGTAATGATCTCACATTTGTATAATAAGGAAATATTTTTAATTAGCCAAAATAATAATCTTATATAAATGCCTAGGGATATACAAAGTTATTTTGCTAAAAAATCAATATAAGAAGTTTCTTGAAAGGGGAATAAATACATCATTGATCATATATGACACAGTAACAAATTTCACACCTTAAACTTAGAAGGTCAGCTTTAATACTGAATAATATCCAGATCCAATTTACATTCCTCTGTCAGAGTAATATATCACCAATGCTGAATATAATTATAGCTTATTTTAAGCTTTCCTTTCACCTACTCTTAGCAAGGTGACTAAATACTTAGAATGAACAATTGGGGGTGTGGGAAAGAGTACAAAGCAATTAACATGCCCTATAGGGCAAAACAAACATACACCCACATCGCAATTGATGGCTCATCCACATAAATCACACTAAATTATACAGCCACACAAGGAATTCAAGAACTAAATATTGTTCTGATTGTAAAATCTTCCAAACTTCAAAACACAACCATTAATATGTTTATTTTCTAGAAACTGATTTCGAATAAATTACGTTTTTAAAGCTGGTCATTTATTCTCACTTCTGAATATTAGATGAGATAGTGGAGTAATAAACTGACTTGTTTATTCTCCTAGTTACTTTCTAGCCATATCACATACAAAGGCATAAAGTCTCTAGAGAAAGTATACCAAGTAAAATAAAAAGAAAACAAAGTCAACAATAATGATGAAAAACAAAGCACCTATATATGAAACATGAGTTGCTGATGTTTAGACTGGAAAAGAAAAGAAAACTAGGCCCTGGCTGGTGGCACAGTGGATAAGGTGCCAGCCTGAGAACCCAAAGACTGCTGGTTCGATTGCCAGCCAGGGCACATAACCAGGTTGCAAACCAGGTCTCCAGCCAGATCTGTCTGTAGCTGGAAGCTGGTAACAGGCAACCATACATTGATGTCTCTCTCCCTCTCAGCTTCTCTCCCTTTCCCTCTCTCTGAAAAATAATAAAATCTTAATAAATAAATAAATAATAAAACTATGGATTTAAAAGAACATATACTTATATATGCTCTTCTAATCAAAACTTAAGTCCCTGTTTAAAAAAAAAAAAAAACATGGAAGAATGCAAAATAGGTTGAACAGGTTGAAGCATATTAAATATTAGTAAGTACATTTCTTAGTATCAAGTCAAAGGCATCATTACTTCAAAAAAGCATTAACAGAATTATTCATATTAAATACTGACTACATTTGACCCTTGAACAATTCAGGAATAAGAGGTGCAAAGTCAAACAATCCATATACGACCTTTGCCTCTCAGAGAACTTAATTCCCAAAAGCCTACTGTTGACTGCAGCCTTACGGATAATATATAGTCAATTAACACATATTTTGTACATTATTTGATACATACTGTATGAATGTTAAAAAATAATATTAAGGCAAAAGGAAAATAAAATACATTTACAGTACTGTACACATCTATTTTTAAAACTCTACATACAGTGTAAATGGACCCATGCAGTTTAAACCCCTATTGTTCAAAATCAAACTATAATTTGATAACCAGTATATGGGGAAAGAAAAATTATGATCACCTTGTCATTACCTGCTCCCATCATCTGTTCCTACCCTAATACTTGCTAACACTGACCAACAGGGATCCGTCAGATCAGTCCATAAATTTAAGTCCATAATCTGCCCTTGATTCTATCAAGTTCATTGCTAGACCTTCACTCATAATGCTTCCCTCTGTAGACTTGCCTCATTTTTCAAGGGCCAATTCAAGTTTCCTCCTTTGAACCCTCAATAATTTACATTTCTGCTGGGTTCCACACACCCTACTGCCCATTTCATGACAAGCATTGCCAGTGTTACTTCACCATCCACTCACTCAATCTCACTTCAATCTGGCTTCTGCCATCCGAACTCCACAAACTGCCCCACTTCTCAGTAGCATTCTGGGCGGTTATAGCTGCTTCTTTAGAAATACTCTTCCTCTCTTAGGCTCAGATTTTCTGGCCTCTCCTCCTCCCCTCTTGGCCACTCCTCAATCTGTTTCCCAGGCTTCTGCTGCCTTTATGCACTGTGGCTGGAGTTCCTCTGAGTGTCCTGGGCACTCTTACATATCTTTCTATTATCTTTGCGCACACACACAGCCCAGGATCTCAGCCATTCTCAGGGCTTTATGTGTAATCCACATACAAACAACAGAGAAGCACCTCATTTCTCCCCTGAGATCCAGACTCACATACACAGCAGCTTGCCTGGTGTCACAACCTATGAAGCTCTAGGTGTAGCCAATTTAACACGTTTCAAATAGATATTTTGGTTTTCTCCTTCCCAAGCACAAGAAACCAGTAACAACAACCATCTTCTTCCATCCCAGTTAATGGCACCACTATCTACTTATTTGCTGAAGTTAACCCCGGCCCCCGTGTCCTTTTTGACCCACACACCACATCCAATCCATCAACATGCCCTAACTGCAAAATCCACCCACCACTACTTCAGTCCTTGCCCCGAGCATACGCATTATTCCTGTGACTCCTACCATAATCTCCCCCCACACTTCCCTTTCTACTCTTTCCTCCCTTAAACCCATTCTCCCCAGAGCAGCTTCTTTCAAATAAGTAAACTGAGAATACATCACTTCCTGCATAGAACTCTTCAAAAGCCACTTATGGGAATAAAAATCTGATCTCCCTACCCTGACCTTTCAGGTCCCTCACAGCCTGGCCACTGGCCAGGCCCCTGACGGTTCCACCCTGTGCCACACTGCTTCCCGACAGACCTCGACAGACCTCCGGGTCTCTGCTGCTCAGAGGCGCCCCAGGCCTAGCTCCTCTTAACTAGTTCCTTGTCCTTTCAGTCTCTTACACTTCACCACCTCAGAGAGGCTTTCTCTTGTGTCTAAAAACTCTCTATCCATTACTTTTAAGTGCCTTACTTTTTCTAAAGTGATTATATCTTTTGTTTTATTTACTTATTTGTTTTCTAAGACTCTTCCCCATATACCTGTTACTGTGGTACCTAGCCCAATACCTGTAAACACTTTTTACATGGATAGATTAATAAATACACCCTCTACTTTACTCGAGTGGTATGTTATCCGTACCACATACTTAAGGATTTATGTAGATTAGGGCTGCTGGTACCATGTATTCTTTAATGTATGTTAGATGTTCCTCTGGAAATAGAATCTCAGGAACTTGAAGACAGGAAGAAGGCCCTGTACTTTTCTAGTCTTCCAATAGGGAGGTGTTTAAAGATATTCCAAATAACTGATCTCCTAAAAAATGAGCAATACAGGCTCATGCGTTTTGCTTTATTTTATTCTTTAATTTCTCTGTTCTTTTGTTACTATTGAAAATGTTGATTTTTTCTCCTTCACCTACCTCTAAAAATAAATAAAATCTTTAAAAATATATACATCAAGTTAGTATCCCTTTGAAAACATTAATAGTTATTTTCTTCAAGGATGTTTTTTACTCATATTCCATTTACTTAAAATACTTTGGAAAGGAGGTCAAAATAATCTAAAATAAAGAAATATTTCTTTAATGAATAATATTAAGTATCATAAAAGTTATGGATCCTGAATGGTAATTTAGACATACATATAAGGCATATTCTAAGATATATGGCAATGTCTAAAAATAAAGAAGTTAGGACAAATATTAACACCCTAGTTATACTTCGTGACTTCTCATTGAAAAACCACCAGGGAGAAAAGTGTTTTTAAGAGGTAAAAGCCCATCTCAACTGAGGAGAATTCTGTTCAATAAACATGCACCCCATTAATCCTTTAATCAACCCAAGGAGCTTTTTCAATGACTACTATGACGTGCTGCCCCATGGCTGACTCCTGACATCCTGGCTTGCATGCCAGGTCGCATGGGGCCGAACGAGCATTGCCTGCCAAGAAATACCTCTCCTCTCCTTTCCTACCCTCTAACAAATGGCACGAAGCCCACAGCCTTAGCCTTCTATTTCCAAATCAGCAGCCTCCATGAGACCACTCTTCTCTTCTCTCAGGACACTCTTTGCTATGAATGTTCACCCATCCTTGGAAGATTTTAAGTCCTTCATATTTCAGACTCTAATTCCTTTGTGAAGTCTCATAGTCCTGGACATAATTTAAATATAATAATCATTCAGTATGTTTGTCAGAGAAGAAAGGTCACATAGGAGAGCTAGGGTGTTTAAACAGGACTAATAGAATGGTTTACAAAGGCAAAATGGGTTATACATGCTGTCTGATAAAGCAGCTGCTAGCCTCGTACGTCTTTTGCACATCTGAAATGGTTTTGTAAAATTTAATTTTAATTAATTAAATGTAAATAGCCACAAGTACCTAGTGGCTACCATAATCAAATAGCACAGGAAAGAAAATTTGGAGCCACCTTCATTACTTGCCTCCCTGGCAACATAGTCAGAGAGAAAGACAAAGAAAGGAACACAGAAGAAATAGGAGAATGTAGATCACCAAGGAAAATCTTCATGCCTCCTCTTGCCCATTTCAGACATTTTCACTATTAGTAACACAAATCTATACACATTTTTAATTCTCAAACACTTTTATAAAGACAATTCAAAAATTATATCTTACATCTTCTTAATGTAAATTTTTAAATCATGTCAAGGGAATGAAAACAAACTGGAACACATTTTTATTAGAAATCCATTATCTCCTCCTAAGGTTCTGCTCTTGCCTCAAAGGGCTGACCCTGCAGGATGCAGTTCCCAGACTTTAGCATCACCGACTGCTTTCCACTGGGTCTGGCCAATGGGACGTGTCCCCATGGACCCAGTTTCTGCCATACAGCACCAGCTGCTTCAACACTGCCACCCACTTCTCACTCCAGCACATGGGTGGGGCAGCTTCTGGCTATTAATCTCCAATCCGGTTTCTCAGATACATAACCAGTGTCTAGTATTAACTTCATGTCAGGACCCTGACAACATACACAATACACACGTATACATATAGGTAAATGTACAGTATGGGTCTGATTTCATCACCAACTACTGCCAAGAAAAGTATCTTTGGTGAGACTGAGGAAAGCAACTTAAGATCATACTGTGGTATCATTAAAACTTTAAGAAGAGGTCCAACAAGAAAAAGCTAAAGGAGTTCATCACAACCAAACCACCATTACAAGAAATGTTAAAAGATCTTCTTCAAGAAAAAGAAGAAAAAACATCTAAAATATGAATAATTAAATGACAATAAATACATATCTATCAACAATTACTTTAAATGTATTAAATGCTCCAATCAAAAGGTAAACAGTGACTGAATAGATAACAAAACAAGACCCATATATATGCTGTTTACAAGAGACTCACTTCAGATTGAAAGACATACATAGACTGAAGGTAAAAAGAGAAAGATACTTCACGAAAATAAAAACAAATAAAGCCAGGGTAGCAATACTTAAACCAAAAAAGGCTTCACAACAAGAAACAACAAAAAAAGACCCAGCAATTCCACTTCTGAATATTCATCTGAAGAAACCCAAAACACTCAATCAAAAAGACATGCATTCATATGTTCATTAAAGCTTATTTACCAGCAAAGATGCAGAGGCAACTTAAGTGTTCATCAGTAGATGAATAAAAAAAATGGTGTATATGTACAATTAAACATGGCTCGGCCATAAAATAAGAGAAAAAGAGGAGAGAATGTAATCTTGCCATCTGCAACAACATGGTTGGACCTCGAGGGTATTGGGCTGAGTGAAATAAGTCCAACAGAGAAAGACAAATGCCATATGATCTTTAAAAAATAAAACAAACAAACAACAAGCAGACTAGAGACTGACTCATAAATACAGAGAACATTTTGACAGTTGCCAGATGGAGGGATTGGAAGTGGGGAGGGGGAAATGGGTGAAAAAGATGAATGGAGTAAGAAGTACAAGTTGATAGTTAGGGAATAGTCATGGGCATGCCAAGTAGAGCATAGGAAATAGTACAGTCAACCACACTGTACTGATTATGTGTGGTGCCAGATGGGTACTAGGTTTATCAGGCGATCACACCCTACGTTGTATCAATGTCTAGTCCCGGGGCTGTACACCTGAAATGAACACAGTATTCCCCACTGTGCCCACCCCCTTCAGTGCCTGCAGCCTACAGGCAGGGGCCATGCAGTGGTTTGAGGCCAGTTTGCTCCAGCATGACGACTCACATAGTATCATGCATCAACTGTACCAAAAAAGTTAAAAATTACTTTAAAAAATGAAAACAGCCCTGGCTGGTGGCACAGTGGATAAGGTGCCGGCCTGCGAACCCAAAGGTCGCAGGTTCGATTCCCAGCCAGAGCACATAACCAGGTTGCAGGCCAGGTCTCCAGTCAGATCTGTGGCTGGAGGCAGGTGAAAGGCAACCATACATTGATGTCTCTCTCCCTCTCTGCCTCTCTCTCTTCCCCTCTTTCTAAAAATAATGAAATAAAATCTTAAAAAAAAAAAAGAAAACAGGAGGGGGAGACAGTGGGTGGGCAGAAGAGATCCCCTTGATAAGAGAAAGGCTTGACTTGGAGACATTCAGTTTGGGTGCGGGTGCACTGAGAACCTGCACCGCCCCCTCCTGGCCCCTCCTGGCCCCTCCCCACTGCTCCCCACTCCTCCCCACTGCTCCCCACCCCTCCCCACTGCTCCCCACCCCTCCCCACTGCTCCCCACCCCGTGCTTGAGAGCCTTTCCCTGCCAGGAGGCACTCTGCAGACAGGGAGCAGGGTGAAAGCCTGGGTGACCTGCAGGGGCGAATAAAGAGGGACAGACATCCCAATTACACCTACATTACAGGGCCTCACCAGGGAACCACTGAAGACTGGCTCAGCAGAATTTCTACACCTGAGGATACACAGAAGCTACGCTGAGGCTGGTGGGAGCAATGAAGACATGGAACAGGCTGGCCCACACCGGCGTGTGGGTGAAGAATCTGATGGTCTACATAAGCTGCTGCAGTCCCCCTGCGGAGCCAGAGGCCCAGCCCCACACTGGCTCCCAGCCCAGAGCGCCACTGCCAGGAAAAGGGGGTCCGCAATGCTTGTGTGGCTGTGAAAATCAGGGAGGATTTCCTCCTAGCGACTTTCCCTTGGGGTGAGACTCAGGCTTCTGGAGCCCCGTGTTCCTCTGAAAGGGCCCAAGCATGAACTGCTGCGGAAGGCAGCAGTGTTCTCAGCTCCGGGGGCGGAGTGGCAACTGGAGAACAGGCAGGGAGAAAAAGAATTGGCTGGCTTGCGGCTGCCACCACAACTTTATTCAGGCCTCCCCTAGCCCAACCTGGAGGCCAGGGGGCTCCAAACTGGAGTCTCTGTCACACGCCCCCCACCCTGATGATTCCCTGGGAGGCAGCCCCACCCAACTTACCTGCAGGCTGGGCTCAGGCTGGGGACTTCCCTAAAGTCTCTCAAAGGCCCTCAAACATGCACCAAGCAGGGGCAGTCCACAGCGTGCTCTGCCTTTTACCAGGGGTCCCAGCCCCGCACTGGTGGCAGCCGGCCTGGAGCTGCGGCTTAGCCTGTATCACGTGCCTCCCAACGAGGCCCAGGCAGCTCCAGGTCACTGTAGCTCCTCGGGCAGCTGACCATGGCCTGTACCGCAACCCTCCCGGGGGCCCAGAGTCAACGCATCAATGGCTGGCTTCTGACCACACCGAACACCATCCAATTCGCTCCGCAAACGACACATCCGCAGGGTGAATTCAGCAGACACCAGAGCCCCTGTTATACAACGCCCCCTCTGTTGGGTCAGCCCCACACCTCAGCTCCTCTGCCGTAGTGACAGTAGTGACAGCCGGTCCTCACGCCTGCCGGGCAGTTTCAGCCCCTGACATGCCAAGAGCAGTCAAGGTTCAACTACAACAGAGGGCACAAGTACCCACACAGGGGACAGGCCTGGAGCACCAGGCTCGGCGATCAGGGAGACCGTGCCACTGGGTCCCACAGAACACCTACTGCATAAGGCCACCCTGCCAAGGCTGAGAGATTAGCAAATATATCTAACATGCAAAAAAAAAAACAGCCGAAATGAGGAGACTAACAAACATGTTCCAAAAGAAAGAACAAGACAAAACTCCAGAAACAATAACTACACAACACAGGCAAGCAATCCACCGCATAGAGAGTGCAAACACTGGTTGTAAGGAGACTCAAAGCACTCCTGGAAAAACAGATGCTCTCAGCGAGCACCTCAACAAAGAGATCGTCAACAAAGAAATAGCAAACCAATACTGATTATAAGCTATAATTTTAAAGTTTTTATTATAAATAATTTTTAAAACCACCAAAACTATTATAAAGAAGAACTAGTCAGAAATGAAGAATACATTAACTGGAATGAATAATAAAGTAGAAGAAATCAACAGCACATAAAGCTCAGTATCCAACCAGCAATTTGGATGACAAGTTGGTGGAAAACACCCAATCAGAACAGGTATAGTTTAAAGGACCTCTGGGGCAACAGCATATGTATGGGGCCGGGCGGGACGGGGTGGGGGGTGGGGTGTGCAAAAAATAACCAAAATTATCTTCTGGAGGGTGGACACCTTGTAGTACAGGCTTCCCATGCTAGGTGAGTGTCCTAGGAACCATCCGCATCAGTATCGGTGCACCAGCTGGCATTGTTGTGAGACTGTGTTTGGCTTCCGTGATTTTTTGGAAGACTTTCAACGTGTTTATCCATTTTACAGCGCACCTGCCCACACTGTGCTGAGTATGCAGCAGTTTTTGACCAAAAATAGCATGACCCCCATGTCCCACCCTCCCTATTCACCCAATCTCACCCTGTGCAACTGTTTTTTGATTCCCAGATGAAAAAAGGTCCTCAAAGAGAAATGTTTTGCAGATGTGGAAGAGGTGACACAAAATAAAACAAAACAAACAAACAGCAGAAGCACTAAAAGGCATCAAATCAACAAGTTCAAAAACTGTTTTAAGCAGTGAAAAAAATGTTGAGAGGTATAGTTCATCAAATGCAGAGTACTTTAAAGGTGACTGAAGTTTAAACATGTAAAAATACACAATTTTTTATAAATAAAGTCTGGGTTTTTTGGGGTCCCCATCATATGGGGTCAGGTTGGTGCTAGACTTTTTACGGACGTCACTTCATAAATTATATAAATGTCTAACTTTTATGCTGTACACCTGGAACCGATACAGTATTGATTGTAAAATGTAATTTAAATTTTTTAAGTTTCAATTTTTTTTAAATGAAAAGATTAAGTAAGACAAAAAGACTTTCTCAAAAAAAACTCAATCTCTTCATCATATTCATTGTCCCTTCTCCCAGGCTTTTCCCAAGCTCACTCACTCCATAAATTTCTAGGATGTTTCTGAGGAATATCAACAGATTCAACAAATCTCTAATGTTAAAGCATGATTTTCATAAAGATAAAACCATTGCTCACCCAAATAAAGGAAGAAGTGTCAATGGTTCTTTACGAAATTAATGAGGGACCCAGCAAGATGGTATAGCTTGTTCAAAAAGAACTGGAAGAATCAAAGAATGTATAGTGATCTCAAGGATAGTAAGATAAGAATGCTAAATTAACTACAAAACTAGTTACTATCCTGCAGGGTAACTTCTGGAGTTCATTTAAAATAAAAATAAAAAGAAGCACCAGTAAGGTAAAAGAAATAAAATAAGTATGCACATACCAGCATAAGCATTGAAAATATGGAACAAAAGCACACAAGAAAATATTAACAGAAGTTCACCACTAAGCAAGTCTGGCAATCAAGTGACAAAAAGGAAACTATCTCTGTTTATGCCCTTCTAAGAAACTTAGAAATGTTGATGTTTGGCATGGGAATGTAATGCTTTTATAATTTAAAATGTATTATTCAATACTATTTTCCTGATAGTAAACTAGATTCAACAACCACTTTCCCAACAAGAGTCACAAAAACATGGTTTTAAATTTGCATCTGAGGTTGGGGTGGTGAGCACACAATACAATACACAAATGATGTATTACAGAATCGTATACCTGAAACCTATAAATTTTATTAACCAATGTCACCCCCAAAATTCAATTTATAAAAAAAATTCATACATACTGACAATAGGATGGTGGTTACTAGAAGGGAAGGGGACTGGGAGAGAAGGAACCAGGTAGAGAGTCAAATATAAGAAACTAGACTTTGGGTGACAAAAACACAATAGAGTTTACAGATGTCAAATTTTAATACTATACACCTGAAAGGCATATAATGTTATTAAAACATGTTTTTTGAAAAAAGAAAAAACATGTGTCTGAGGTGGTAAGAAAGGAAAGGCTCCTTAAAACCAAGGTTTAAAGAGAGAAAAAGGGGAATTCGGAGAGAGGTAAGCCAGCCCTTTGCTCTGTGGGGTGCAGGCAAAGAAAGCCCTTGAAACCCACCACTTCCTTTGTGACGGAAGAGGGAAACGGACAACAGCTGATGCTCAGAGGCCACCATCAAGGCCTAGGACAGACACAGAGGACAAAAGTGAGGATGTCAAAGGGTTAGACCTTTAGTAAGAAAGAATTCCTAGAAGGATGACAGGCAAATTTGTTCTGATTCATAACCCTAACCGACACACATAAGGGGCCTGCCTATGTGGTCAAAAAACAAACAAACCCCCCCAAGCCTATGAATAGAACAGGGGCCACAAGCTAGGGAGAGAGGACATGAGCTTCATGAAACAGGCTTTAAAACTTGGTGACTGAGGCCCTGGCTGGTGACACAGTGGATAAGGTGCGGGCCTGCAAACCCAAAGGTGGCTGGTTGGATTCCCAGCCAGGGCACGTAACCAGGTTACAAGACAGGTCTCCAGCCAGGTCTGTGGCTGATGGGAGGTGAAAGGCAACCATACTTTGATGTCCCTCTCCCTCTCTGCCTCTCTCCCTTACCCTCTCTCTAAAAATAATAAAATCTTTATTAAAAAAAATATTTTTTTTAAGCCAAAAATGAGAGGCTATGCCTAGAAGCAGAATCTCACTGGCTTGAAAAAATGTTCTGGAGAACGGCAGGGTTGTTTATTTTTTTTTAATGCCTTTTAAGGTTTATTTTATTTTATTTAGAGAGAGGGAAAAGGAGAGAGAGGGAGAGAAACATCAATGTATGGTTGAATTTTACATGCCTCCAGCTGGGGACCTGGCTGAAGACCTGGGTTGCAAACCAGCTTGCAACCCAGGCATGTGTGCTGACTGGGAATTGAACCAGTGACCCTTTGGTTAGCAGGCCAGCACTCAATTCAGTGAGCCACACCAGACAGGGCTTGGAGAATGGCAGTTCTGCAGCTTATTTTATACATAGAATCAAAGGAGAAGACATAAAGAAATTACACAAAATCCATTGCTGGTAGATCAGGGGGGTGGAGCAAGCACAGCAGGGAAGATCCCTAGGACTGGATAAAAAGCAAAATGCAGAGACACATAATTCTGGGTAAAGGATAGTCAGTTAATGTCTGCAGCACTTAGAGATGGTATGCAGGCAACAAGGTAAGAATGCGAGGCTCTCTGGTCCCCTGCTTTGGTGGGTTGGTGCTGGCTTTTGTGCCTTCCAAGGGCAGGAAAAGAAGATTATTCTGGCATTTCAAAGGTATGTTATCCTAGGTGCACAAAGACAATAGACATGCCCACGTAAGATAAAGAATGACCTTTGTCAAGGAAACTACAGGCCTAGGATGTGATTATACACTATGACCTGCTTTAGTAATTTTTATGTTGAGACCATACACTGTGGTTGCTTTCAAGTATTTTTGTTTTTTGTTTTTTTAAATATTTTATTTATTATTTTTAGAGAGAAGGGAAGGGAGAGAGGCAGAGAGGGACAGAGACATCAATGTATGGTCGCCTTTCACCTGCCTCCAGCTAAGGACCTGGCTTGCAACCTGGTTATGTGCCCTGGCTGAGAAGTGAACCAGCGACCTTTGGGTTCCCAAGCCAGTGCCTTATCCACTGTGCCACCAGCCAGGGCTAAAAAATTCTTATAAGACTTTTCTATATGCTGGATGTTCTTTTATCAATAAGCCAGCAATTTTAGTTTTAGGTGGTACCTACACTTCCAGGAGCACAAACAATAATTCATTCTATCAGTGTGTATATTCAAAATAAATCTCAAAGGAAAAGTTCTAAGAAATAGGTCACACTCTAAAATTACAAGATACACAAAGAAACAAGATTATGACTAGTGAAAAGAAAAAACCAACACCAATATTAGGCCTGGCAAGCCTTCATTTACTGGACTTAAAGACTAAGAATATAAAATAAAAACACTGAATATGTTTAAACAAATAAAAAGTACTAAAAAATAAGCAAGGGGCACAAAATTATTAAAAATGGTTTTAAAACAGAACCAAGGAGATATTATAGGAATGAAATAATAATAATGAAAAGTTAAAATGCAATGTATCTGTTAAACAGTAGATTAGACTTCAGTAAAGAAACAATTAGGAAACTAGGAAATCTTGAAAAAATATATTCAGAATGGAGTAAAGAGAAACAGATGGAAATTAAAGACATGAGGAAATAATGGTATACAAAGAAAGAAGGCCTAATATATATAAAAATTATGGAGAAAAAGGTCAATATTCAAAGATAATGGCTGAAATTTTCATAGAATTTATGATAGACACCAAATGTATTCAAGAAGACCCCTGCTAAATTAGAATAAGAAAAAATCCACCTATACACATAAAACTATAGATAAATAAAAAATCATACACAGAAAAAGCAGATGAGCTATTAACTAAAAATGTTTTAAATAAAGAGCCAGCCCTCTCAACAAAAGTAATGGACAAAAGAGAAAACACTATTTTCAATATATTAAGAAAAGAAATCTAAAAACCCTCAATTTCATATACTAGGAATACTATCCTTCAAAATTAAACTCACTGTCAGACAAATAATAGTTTTACCATGATCAGGCTCTCACTAAGGGAACTTAATAATGTAGCTGAAGCAAAAGTAAAATAATCAGAGGAAAAATCACTCAAAAATCGAAGAAGAATGATGAGTATATATGTGTTTATAAACATATATAGATATACACATATTTATACTATAACTCAAAAGTAGTTCATTTATAATACTAATAACAAATATAAAATTAAGTTATCACACAAAAATAGCATAGAAATCAAGAGGAGGTGATGGTGTTAAAGCATTCTCAGGTTCAAAAAGAAAAAGAGAAAGAGAGAAAAAAAAAAGAAAAGAGATCTTGCTTAGTTTTGTCTCTTTCAAATACATGCATGTTAAAGTTCCCTTTTGTGCATGTTAAATCTTTTTGCTATAGGGTCAGAAAAAATAAATATGTCTCCCAAATTAGTAAATGGGAAAAAATGAAATAAATGATTAAAAGTCTACTCAAAAGAATTTAAAGATGAGAAAGAGGAAAAATACAGAAGGGGAAGAAAGAGCACAATGAAGGAGAAGGGGAGAGGGAAGAGGAAGAGGAAGAGGAGGAAAAACATGGAAAAAGAAACTGAAAATTCAAAACGAAATTCATGAATTTCAACATATTTTTATAATCAGTACAAAAAATAAAACTATAAAACAAAGACAAAGATTATCAGATAGGATTTTTTAGAAGTATTCATATGCTAGATATTCCTAAAGTATAGGAAAAAACAAAGGTATATGATGCAATGTGAGTAGCTGCACATAGCAACATACATAACTTTGACAAATAAGAGAGGAAACCTCAAGTCTCAGAGAATACAGGGCAAGAGAATGCCATTTACATAGACTTGAAGAGGATATGAAACCAATACATTAAGAATACATATATGATGAAACTCTAATGAAACGGGGGGGAAAATGATAAGTCCAAAATTCCAGATACTGGTCACCACAGGATAATAGCGTGAGAAGGCTATGAAGGATGAAGAAGGGACGCATGGGAGCTTCTAAAGTATAGGGATAATCTATACTTTAGCCTCATTAATAGGCATGTGGCTACTTGTTTTACTGTTATGATGAATAACATTTAAAAAATATATCGAACATTTTATAAAACGATTTTTTAATAAGTCAACGTATTTGTAACTTTCAAAATTGTCAGTCTTAACTCTTCTCTCCATTCATGTTGATGCCAGTGAATACATTGATTGCATCGCTTGCCACGATTTTCTATTTTTCTCATCACAGAGGCAGTACATGACACAAATCATACCTCAACACCAAAGCTAGGCTCCTCCACCAGGTTTGTGTTTTCAAACCTGGGAAGGAGAAAAACTAGATTTCAAGCACGACACTGATGAAATGGGATAATGGCGGGCTGAGGCTGCTCACTTGCTCTGTAGTAAACAAATACATTTTAACTGCAAACTTTTCTAAAATGATTTTATGGAAGTTATGGTTTAATCAAACCTAGTTCCAAAACCTTAGAAATCTTGTAACAAAAAGATAACATAAGCGAGAAATATTTCTTATAAACTTCAAAATGTTAACTGTGAGAAAAGAATAATAATGCCTAAAGTCACAAAACACAAAGACCTGATAAGACTGGATTTTCTAAGACAGAAATCTTATCCTTGACAGCTGCATCAAATTGAGAAAATGAAGATGCATTCTAGAATTACTTTGCTATGTGCATAGATGGGCATGAACTAAAATGCTTGATATCAATCATAATGATGTTAGTGTCTACCTTTTTACGTTTTCACGTCAACGTGTCTGATAACTTAAATGTAATTGCTGACTATGTCAAGATCCACTAAAAGTAATATTTGATCATTTGAAGAATTTACTCTCTTTTCCAGTGCTTCAAAAATAAAACCATTTTGTCTTTGAGCACGGAAGTGTCACCAAGAATATTGAATAATAAAACTTCAAACAGAAAAACTTTGTGATCTTCATAAAACAAGGCAAATAATCTGGTATTTAATGTACTATTTTTTGCATAATTCACTGTCCAAATAGTAAAAGCTTGATGTGGCTCATAATTCCTAGGGTCAGCTTCAAGGTTGATGAACGGCTCTAAAAATACTGTGTATCAGCTGAGGGGAGCGGGTGACATCTCCTACCTTTTCCTTGATTTTTGATTTAAGTAAATCCTGATCCTAGCTTTGGAGGGCCACCATTAATCAATTCACTTGTTTCTTTTTCAACTCCATTTGCAGGCATTAGAAAGGTTTAGCTCTAATTTTCTCAGTAACACCACAGGTCAAACAATGATCTCAAAAGCTTACAAAAATTAGAATTCTTTCTCTCTTAGAATTTAGTCATAAAGTGTACATAAAAAAGAAAATAAGAAAAGCTGACTGTATCAGCAGATATACAATAACTAACAGTAAGAAAAGCTGACTGTATCAGCAGATATACAATAACTAACAGCAAAGTCCGTAAGATTTGATCAGAGGCATAACTTTAAGTGTTACATGTCCAGTTAAGTCATTCTTCTAATCAGAGCACTAGACATAACAATGGTCTTGAGTATCTTCTCAATTCTCCATCTGCATAAAGTACTATGATTTCAGGAAAAAAAGTATCCAGAAAGATTTGCTATTCCTTTCGATTAAAAAGACTACTTCTTAGGAAATATCCACATCACTTGTGGCTTCCTACTAATGTATTCTAGAACTGGCCATGCTTGGGGAAATAATTTGATTTTAATTTAAATTAGGTTCAAATGAAAGAGAGGGCATCAGGCAGTGTTTTTAGGTGCAATCACAAAAACTAATTATATCTATTGTAATGTGCATAAATTTACACACGAAATCCTTTCTGTTTTTTTATCATATTCACCTACTCAAAAGATGAAAATAAAGAAGAAAAGGGTAAAACCTACTTTTAATTATATTGAAAAACCAAGAGTATCTCCAGTGCCCAGTGGCTACCAGATAAGGTGGGAAATGGGTGTATCTCCCCAATCAACCCCAGAATAGCTTTTCCTGCATTTATTTATTTATTTTTTTAAAGATTTTATTTCATTATTTTTAGAAAGAGGGGAAGGGAGAGAGGCAGAGAGGAAGAGAAACATCAAAGTATGGTTGCGTTTCACCTGCCTCCAGCCACAGATCTGACTGGAGACCTGGTTTGCAACCTGGTTATATGTCCTGGCTGGGGAATCGAACCTGCAACCTTTGGGTTCACAGGCCGGTGCCTTATCCACTGTGCTACCAGCCAGGTTTTCCTGCATTTAAAGTCCACCATAGAAACAGGGCCTCGAATAGCTTCACCATTTTCTTTAGACTCATATCTAATACAGTACTTGGAAAGTAGCAGCTTCTCAATAATTATTTGTGAATATATAAATTTAACAGGTACAGATTAAACTAGAAACTAGAGCTCTTCATGTATGACTATACCTCTAATAAATTCCTAATTCAACTTGGTCTCTAACAATAGGTGAGGTTAAGGCTTATGAAGGCTAAAATAAAACGTCATTGTTTCAATCAACAAATCTTACCAGTCACCTTCTTTGTGCTAAGCATAATCTAATAAAAAGAGGTAAATAAAAAATATGAAGTCCTTTGTCCCACTATTAGTTTATAGTCTAGAAAACAGACTAGAGTGGCTCAGTTGATAGGCACTGGCCTGAAAACCCAAAGATCGTTGGTTTGATTCCCAGTCACGGCATGTAACCAGTTTGCAAACCAGGTTGCAAGCCAGGTCTCCAGCCAGGTCCATAGCTGGAAGCTGGTGAAAGGCAACCATACATTGACGTTTCGCTCCCTCTCTGACTCTCTCCCTTCTCCAGATTAGAAGTTACAAAACATGAAAAAATAAAGATAAAGTTGAAATATACTAAAGAGTCTTTAGTATGAAGAGTTCACTCTTCACACTCCTTACACCTCACTTACTTTCATGACTTAGCAGGTAAAGTCCTTGAGTTTTAAATAACTACTGTCAAGGATTTTTCTACACTAGAGCCTAACTATAGGAATGCCAAAAAAAGTAACAATCAGAGAGAATAGCAAAGAGATTCCTTTTTTTCTTTTCTTTTAAAAAAAGATTTTATTCATTATTTTCAGAGAGAAGGGCAGCTATGGACCTAGATGGAGACCTGGTTTGCAACCTGGTTATGTGCCCAGTGACCTTTGGGTTCGCAGGCTGGCACCAATTCACTGAGCCACACCAGCCAGGGCCACAAAAGAGATTCTTTTACATATTAACAACCAGTCATAATTTGTCATTCTAGCCCTCAGAATATATGCACATACACACAAACATCATGTACACACATATAGATATGCTGAAATAGCATCAACAAATTATACAATAAAAAGTTAAAACTGTTCTACCCTAGAAGCTTCGAGCTATGAAATTCTAATTCTATGACTGCTCAGATATTTTGTAACTTCTGCTTGAAAAATTTTAAGAATATGTTCAGCTAAAAAGTCTAAAAATTGATTTAGAGACACCCCTATAGGAAGGTTGCCAGATACAGGGCACCCACTTAAATTTAAATTTTTGAAAATCAATTTTTCTTAGGATAAACATATTTAAAATTCAGATTTTACTGGGCATCCTGTATTTATATTTGCTTACTCTGGCAACATTAATCTAACACAACCATTTCCAATAAAGAGAAAAAAAATTAATGGCACTTTTTGCTATATCAAACAAGAATAGTCAATATATACGCATACCCAAATTCTGAGTGAAATTCAATCACATTAAATTAGTAGTTTCTGATCAAGATTGTTCTTCTTTTTAAAATAGCCTAAGATTTAAAACTTCTAGCCCTGGCTGGTGGCTCAGTGGATTGAGGTTGGCCTGTGAACCAAAGGTGGCTAGTTCCATTCCCAGCCAGGCCACATGTCTGGGTTGGGGGCCAGGCCTCCAGTTGGAGGCCTGTGAGAGGCAACCACGCACTGATGTTTCTCTCTCGCTCCCTCAGTTCCCCTCTAACAATAGATAAAATCTTTAAAAGAAAATTCTAAGAAAAAAAGTGAACTTTTTAAAAGTCCATAGGCTATGTAATACCTGGTAACAAATACTAAAGTGCAAATGAGACTTATTTCTTCATGTGTGTAAATATTATGTATTCATTTTTAACCTTAAGTAGCTGTTGAGGTATACAGGCCACTAAGTATAAAGTAGTAAATAAAAATGACAGATTGGCATCAAAACAGCATGGTAGTGGCATAAGAATAGACATATAGATCAATGGAACAGAATAGAAAGCCCAGAAATTAACCCAGGACTCTATGGTCAACTAATATTTGACAAAGGGGGAAGGAACATCCAATGGAGTAAAAACAGTCTCTTCAACAAATGGTGTTGGGAGAACTGAACAGCAACATGCAAAAAGATAAAACTAGACCACCAACTTACACCATACACCAAAATAAACTCAAGATGGATAAAGGATTTAAACATAAGCAGTGTCACCATAAAGGTCCTGGAGAAAAATATAGGCAGTAAACTTTCGGATATCCTATGCAGAAATATGTTTACTGATACTTCACCAAGGGCAAAGGCAATAAAAGAAGGAATCAACAAATGGGACTATATCAAATTGAAAAGTTTCTGTTCAGCTAAAGAAAATATCAGCAAAATTCAAAGGGAACCAACTGTATGGGAAAACATAATTGCCAATGATACCTCAGACAAGGGTCTGATCTCCAAAATATACAAAGAACTAATGCGACTCAACACCAGGGAGACAGACAGCCCAATTCAAAAATGGGC